>CM065744.1:49862942-49865442 GCA_033310375.1 Conus canariensis
ACAGCACTTTCCCTGTGAAAATATCCATGGTAGATAATGCTACAGCACTTTCCCTGTGAAAATATCCATGGTAGATAATGCTACAGCACTTTCCCTGTGAAAATATCCATGGTAGATAATGCTACAGCACTTTCCCTGTGAAAATATCCATTGTAGATAATGCTACAGCACTTTCCCTGTGAAAATATCCATGGTAGATAATGCTACAGCACTTTCCCTGTGAAAATATCCATGGTAGATAATGCTACAGCACTTTCCCTGTGAAAATATCCATGGTAGATAATGCTACAGCACTTTCCCTGTGAAAATATCCATGGTAGATAATGCTACAGCACTTTCCCTGTGAAAATATCCATGGTAGATAATGCTACAGCACTTTCCCTGTGAAAATATCCATGGTAGATAATGCTACAGCACTTTCCCTGTGAAAATATCCATGGTAGATAATGCTACAGCACTTTCCCTGTGAAAATATCCATGGTAGATAATGCTACAGCACTTTCCCTGTGAAAATATCCATGGTAGATAATGCTACAGCACTTTCCCTGTGAAAATATCCATGGTAGATAATGCTACAGCACTTTCCCTGTGAAAATATCCATGGTAGATAATGCTACAGCACTTTCCCTGTGAAAATATCCATGGTAGATAATGCTACAGCACTTTCCCTGTGAAAATATCCATGGTAGATAATGCTACAGCACTTTCCCTGTGAAAATATCCATGGTAGATAATGCTACAGCACTTTCCCTGTGAAAATATCCATGGTAGATAATGCTACAGCACTTTCCCTGTGAAAATATCCATGGTAGATAATGCTACAGCACTTTCCCTGTGAAAATATCCATGGTAGATAATGCTACAGCACTTTCCCTGTGACAATATCCATGGTAGATAATGCTACAGCACTTTCCCTGTGAAAATAGCCATGGTAGATAATGCTACAGCACTTTCCCTGTGAAAATAGCCATGGTAGATAATGCTACAGCACTTTCCCTGTGACAATATCCATGGTAGATAATGCTACAGCACTTTCCCTGTGAAAATATCCATGGTAGATAATGCTACAGCACTTTCCCTGTGAAAATATCCATGGTAGATAATGCTACAGCACTTTCCCTGTGACAATATCCATGGTAGATAATGCTACAGCACTTTCCCTGTGAAAATAGCCATGGTAGATAATGCTACAGCACTTTCCCTGTGAAAATATCCATGGTAGATAATGCTACAGCACTTTCCCTGTGAAAATATCCATGGTAGATAATGCTACAGCACTTTCCCTGTGAAAATAGCCATGGTAGATAATGCTACAGCACTTTCCCTGTGAAAATAGCCATGGTAGATAATGCTACAGCACTTTCCCTGTGAAAATAGCCATGGTAGATAATGCTACAGCACTTTCCCTGTGAAAATATCCATGGTAGATAATGCTACAGCACTTTCCCTGTGAAAATAGCCATGGTAGATAATGCTACAGCACTTTCCCTGTGAAAATATCCATGGTAGATAATGCTACAGCACTTTCCCTGTGAAAATAGCCATGGTAGATAATGCTACAGCACTTTCCCTGTGAAAATATCCATGGTAGATAATGCTACAGCACTTTCCCTGTGAAAATATCCATGGTAGATAATGCTACAGCACTTTTGGTTTACTACAACAAACATGTACTCCACCCCACCATGCTGTCACTGCTCACACTCTCAGTTAAGAACCTGCAGTGTGAGGGGACACTGTATGGGCTGGGTATCACTAGATGGTGTGGTCCCAGGTTTCTCTCTATGAGCTTATGATTGGATAGGCTGGTGAGTCCGGTCAGTATTCAAAGTCTGTCCATTGATGCATTTGGCAGATTTTGTTTACCCCCCTTCATTGTGGATTATAGCAGACGAATAGATAATGTGGTAGTCACCAAACTAAAGCACTTAATGTGGTAGTCACCAAACTAAGGCACTTAATACTCCGCCTAGTTTGATTGTTTTCGATCACTTATAAGCTGGCTAGTTGTACATATAATGTTAGCTGAGTACATATCAGTTAGTTTGTCAGTAGAATTGTACTGCTGAACTGCCTACCTTGCTATTTTGTCATTTTTAATCTACAGTGAGCTTGCCATCTAAGTGATTTAAGTGATAATGAATTCCATGGTTACCAAAGCGTTTGTTTGTACATTGCAAATTTAAAAGCTACACACGTTTACTGTAAATAATGGCCAAGCAAGGTATATCTTGCTCCCATAAGGAAACGATTTCATACACACAAATTCAAAGAACCGTACTAACGGCACTCTCTCCTGCAGTAAACATGTTGAATGTTAACACACATAGACATTCACATGATGCTGTATGCAGCCGTCAACTTGGAAGATATGAGCAAGTTTAGACTTTTCTTTCACATAGTTTGACTCGTTCGTTCTAGGTGCCTCTTGTTTTGTATGCATGTTAGGTGGAGCGGTGCCACAGGCAGAATTTGTGTGGAGTTATGTGTATGACAGTGT
>CM065744.1:49875442-49890442 GCA_033310375.1 Conus canariensis
CCTGGGTATCACTGGACGATGTGGTCCCAGGTTTCTCTTTATGAGGCCACCGCTGGATAGGCAGGTAAGTCATATTATTATTGATAGTGTGTCCATTGATGTGTTCAATGGTAAGTCATATCATTATTCATAGTCTGTCCATTGATGTGTTCAATGGTAAGTCATATTATTATTGATAGTCTGTCCATTGATGTGTTCAACGTTGGATAGGCAGGTGAGTCATATTATTATTGATAGTCTGTCCATTGATGTGTTCAATGGTAAGTCGTATCATTATTCATAGTCTGTCCATTGATGTGTTCAACGGTAAGTCATATCATTATTCATAGTCTGTCCATTGATGTGTTCAACGGTAAGTCATATCATTATTCATAGTCTGTCCATTGATGTGTTCAATGGTAAGTCGTATCATTATTCATAGTGTGTCCATTGATGTGTTCAATGGTAAGTCGTATCATTATTCATAGTGTGTCCATTGATGTGTTCAATGGTAAGTCGTATCATTATTCATAGTGTGTCCATTGATGTGTTCAATGGTAAGTCGTATCATTATTCATAGTGTGTCCATTGATGTGTTCAATGGTAAGTCGTATCATTATTCATAGTCTGTCCATTGATGTGTTCAATGGTAAGTCGTATCATTATTCATAGTGTGTCCATTGATGTGTTCAATGGTAAGTCGTATCATTATTCATAGTGTGTCCATTGATGTGTTCAACGGTAAGTCGTATCATTATTCATAGTGTGTCCATTGATGTGTTCAACGGTAAGTCATATCATTATTCATAGTCTGTCCATTGATGTGTTCAATGGTAAGTCGTATCATTATTCATAGTGTGTCCATTGATGTGTTCAATGGTAAGTTGTATCATTATTCATAGTCTGCCCATTGATGTGTTCAATGGTAAGTTGTATCATTATTCATAGTCTGTCCATTGATGTGTTCAATGGTAAGTCGTATCATTATTCATAGTCTGTTTATTGATGTGTTCAATGGTAAGTTGTATCATTATTCATAGTGTGTCCATTGATGTGTTCAATGGTAAGTTGTATCATTATTCATAGTCTGTTTATTGATGTGTTCAATGGTAAGTTGTATCATTATTCATTGTCTGTTTATTGATGTGTTCAATGGTAAGTTGTATCATTATTCATAGTCTGCCCATTGATGTGTTCAATGGTAAGTCGTATAATTATTCATTGTCTGTTTATTGATGTGTTCAATGGTAAGTTGTATCATTATTCATAGTCCGTCCATTGATGTGTTCAATGGTAAGTCGTATCATTATTCATAGTCTGCCCATTGATGTGTTCAACGGTTTGATTTAACCCCTTTCACTGTGGATGATATAAGACAAACAGCTAATGTGGTAGTCACCAAACTAAAGCAGTTAATACTGTGGTTAGTTTTGGTTTTCTAGTTACTTATTCACTGGCTAGTTAGTACATATTATGTTAGTTGAACAGAAAGTTGATTAGGCTGTTAGCAGACTTGCTCTGCTGAACTGCTTGCTCTGCTATTTCGTCGTTTCTTATCCATAGATTCAGACTCAGACTCAGACTTTAATTGTCATGAAAACCCTTAAGGGTCTATAGACATAGCATAGGATTATGAGAAATCATCATTAATGGGATATAATTCATCTGGGTCTATATAGGGAGCCATTCTTGTGTTTTATCATTCATGCAATCATGAACATATTTTGCAATATGAATTTGTAAGTCGTCATTTCCTTGGACATAGGTTTTACAAGTTTGAGTTTGGCATATCTTTGGATAGCTGTTCTGTTAGCTTCAGTTGCAGTGGTTTTTATCTAGAACAGCTGTCCAGAAAATGCGTTTCATCATTTACCACACCAGCTGATTAACATTTCCTGATGTCTCTTACAGTGTCATGTATCTACCCCTATCTGTTTGCAGGTCATGAGCACTGACACAAGATCTGCTGTGATCACATGTTGTTCAAAGTGTTTACCACTTACTATATATGGTTCTAGTCCATAGTTTTCAGTAACTTTATTGTAAAAGTGTAGTCTCAAAGTAGTTCTTTTTTTGCTGTTTCCAGAGTCTATGTATTCAGATTTCAATTTCTTTTTGATAGCATATTTTGTCCTCCTGATATTAAGAGCTGATTCATTTTCCCGATATGATTAATTGCCGATCTGGTCAATAGTGAGCCAGCCATCTGAATAGTACAAGAATAATGAAAACCCCTTGTTTGCATATATTAATATAAGATGTACGTAAATTGTAAAGACTGGTCAAGCAAGATTCCTCTTCATCCCGTATGGAAATACTTTCATGCACATAAATGCAAAGTAATAATACTTATGACACTCCTGTGGTAAACATGTAGCATGCAGACACACATAGACATTCACAGCATGCTGTATGCAGGTGTCAACTTGGGAGAAATGAGCAAGTTAGACTTTTCTTTCGGAAAATTTAACTCGTTCGTTCTATGTATCTCTTCTCTGTATGTATGTTAGGTAAAGCGGTGCCACAGGCAGCATTCATGTGGATTTTTGTGCATGACATCTTTTGCTTTCATTCATAGGTTCGTGTTTTTTTAGGCTTGGAAACATTCTGTTCATTCAACAGTAAAAAGATACTTATTTTGATTTAAAGAAGTTTAAAGGCATAGGAAAGGGGAAAAGACAGATGGAGGTAGAAGGGAAGCGACGATTGGGGGGGGGGGGGGGGGGGTACTGCCTTCCATCATGTTGTGCAACAGATATGTTAGTTTTTCACAGATACCTCCCTCTCATGCCATTAATTTATAGGTCTTTAACTTAATATTTGTAACATACGTGTTTCACCAAGGGAGCAAAATATGTATTGTTTGTGTATGTGTGTGTGTGTGTGTGTGTGTGTGTGTGTGTGTGTGTGTGTGTGTGTGTGTGTGTTGCGTGCATCCATGAGTCCATGCATTCATGCGTGAGTGAAGTGTGTGTGGTGTGTGTGTGTGTGTGTGTGTGTGTGTGTGTGTGTGTGTGTGTGTACACATATGCATGCATGCATTTCCTTACTTGTTTTCTGAACCATCGTGTAACACCAAAAGGTATGAGACTCAATTTCGGCGTGATGCTTTGCCCAAAGTGCCTTTCCTACACGCTTCGATTAATAGTATATTAACTTCTGCCAGTGTGGACATTTTAAGGGTGTGTAGGGACATTTACAAGATGCTTGTCGACAAAGAAAGATCATCTCTTGACGACATGTTTTACCACCTTTTTAAAGAATATGATTTTTGTTTACCTTCGAAGGAATTCGTCGATTCAATTACCATCTGTACTGTGCAAAAAGGAAATTCTACTTCAAGAAAAAACATTGGAAACTAGAAACCTTGCTGCACGCTAGAAATTCCAAACTAGTAGATTCTCCTGTGACTCATATTGAAAAGACTAACACACGTGGAGCACGTAGTCGTTAACCTTTCCAACGAAAATCTGACGGACGAACAGATGAGTGTCCTGTTTTTGGGTCCCAAATTCTGCCCTACCCCTCGATCCCTGGACCACAGCCAACTGTGTGACGACGTGGCTGAAGGCTGCAGAAAACTTCGCTTGAAGGAACTTTCCTATGACCCCGACGCCCCTTCAGACTCTGAACCCCCTCCGAAATTCTACAAGCCTACATGATTCTTGCCACCCAAAGGAAGGGAAAAAGGACTGGACATTTTTGTGATACTGTACTTAGCCGCGTTGAAAACTTCAAAATACTCAAACCCAAGCTGCTCTGTAAGTTGCTGGAATGGTGCTCGGTACTTATCCTTGGAATTTATTAGTTTATTGTAATTTAGTCCCTTGTGGATTCATTCCAAGAACTGGCCCTCAGCACTTGTGTCTTAAGAGGCTATCTTTTTATGTTTTCTACTTTTCACAAGAAAATGTAGCTTGTTTTGCTCTTTCATGATTTTCTTTTGCTTCTTAGGTGGCACCTTTGGTTGTTTTTTTTGAAAACTCAACAAACATACTATGGTATTGCACACCAGCCTTTTCTGGGATAGCATTCTTCTTAAAACCAGAAAGGCAGAGGAGTCAAATTACCACTTTCCGCGGTCACTGAGGAGAAACAATCAGGTTTCGAAATATCGGTATCTGACCAGGAGTTATATGTTAGTGAGTTTTCTCCCTACTGGAGATCGTCTCCCACTTGGAGACTATAAGCTTGCTGAAGGTTCATTTTGAGAAGCATTTATTTTATTTTTACCCATTCACCTACTCAAGCACATACTGTTAGTTAGGCAGAATGATCTGCCACTGCAGATATGAATGCTTATCTCCCCCTATTTCTTCAATCTAAGACATAAGAGCAAGCTTTGTTTATAATTGAATATTTCTTGCAGTCATTGCAACACCAAGCTGCTCTGTAAGTTGCTGGAATGGTGCTCGGTACTTATCCTTGGAATTTATTAGTTTATTATATATATATATATATATATATATATATGTGTGTGTGTGTGTACTATATTTTTTCAGAGTATTCCTGCCTTACTGCAGGTACTCTTTATGCATGTATTTCAAAGAATAACTGGGTAATAGACCTGGTGTGGGAGCGCACTTTTCATTTACGTTCATCCCGAAAATACTTGTGGCTGTTAAATTGGATGTACACGAGAAGGGATGAACGGCAGGGCAGTGCCTACACATGAGAACAACAATCACAATTAAGAATAGGAAAGGGGAGACAAGAAGGGAAGGAAGGGATTAGAGGAGAGAGCAAGATACAGAAAGGGGAATACATGAATGCCGAATAAGCATTAAAACAGGAGTAGTAAAAACATGGTTATGCGTCATTAACACAAGACAGGAAATGCTGGTGTGCTGTTGCTGATTCTTTTTATTTAAGTGAACAGTTCCAGAAAAGAGGACCAAAACACAAAAAAAACGAACCAATAGAATGAGTGAGTCATGGCAATCAACATCCTTAAAGAAGAATACAAGTTGTCTATCATGTTTAGGCTGGAGGAAAGTTTGTCTAGCAGCACATACCATTCCACACCTAAGAGCGAGATTTCATTCCAAATATCTCTCTGCAAAAAATGTTGTTAATTATTCTAATTCATTTTTTTATCTGGTTCACATCAAATCAAATTGTGTCGTTTGTGTCATGCTTCTGTTGTTGTTGTTGTTGTTGTTGTGTTGTGTTGTTGTTGTTGTTTTTGTTGTTGTTGTTGTTGTTGTTTTTTTGTTGTTGTTTTTTGCAGACATACTTCCAATACGACTGCTTTCTTGAGTGTTAAATGGATAAGTTAGGAACTAGCACAGAGAGACAGGGAGAGAGAGAGGGGGGGTGGACAGAGAGAGAGAAAGAGAGAGACAGACAGACAAACAGACAGACAGACAGACACATACACAGACACAGACAGACAGACAGAGAGAGAGAGAGAGAGACAGACAGACAGACAGACAGACAGACAAACAGACAGACAGAGAGAGAAACACACCTTTCAGATGTACAGACAGACAAACAGACAGACAGACAGACCTACAGAGTAAGCTTCACCCACAGAGAGAGAGAGAGAGAGAGAGAGAGAGAGAGAGAGAGAGAGTAGCACACTTCTTTGATATACAGACAAACAGTTAGACAGACAGACAGACCTACAGAGTAAGTTTCGCCCTCTCTTTGCTCCCACATCAGATCCAGACCTGCCAATACAAAGAAGCAGCCAGCCACCAGAAACCCAAGCCACTGTGTCACACCTTTCACCCACTCTTTTCTTTTCCCCGCCTGATGCCTGACACCCTAACGGAAATTACAACGCGCTTGGGCGGAGTGCTACACAGACCAGAAAGGCCATTTCTATTCATAGGTCAGATGGGGTGGCGTTCTGCCTCGTTGCTTCCAATTTCACCACAACGAGTCGTCCCAGTCTTGGCCATGGCCTTGTTCAGGGAATGAATTACATCCGGGGCTCCTAAGACTTCCGATGGCTTCTGGCCCACCTGTCATCTCCCGAGATGTTTTGAATTTGCAAGGAAAGGATGGGAAGTGGGAGACTGTGGTGGTGGGGGTGGTAGTGATGTTTGCTGGAATGGTTACCTTTTGCATTAAGTCCGGGGAGTATTTTTTTTTCTGTATCATAGCTTTTCTTTGGGGACAAAGATTCATTTCACCTCGTTTCACTTCCGTCATACTTGTCCATACCCCACCCTCTTCTGCTGGTTCCTATCACTCTTCCCCACATGTCAATGAGACAGGTACCAACAGTGCTGATCACTGAATACTCTGGGAAATGGATACCAACGGACAGTGTGACAACAATTTTTGTCTTTGTGTTTATGACAGAGCAAGTCTAGATAGGAGGATTAGGTGTTTCCCCTATCAATAGTGCAATAATCCCTCTGAATGATTGTCAAGGTCGCTAAGCCTGACTCCTTCCCTCCCGTACCAAACTTACCCTATCCCGAACGACCCACAACAAAGAAACACAAGGAATTTACACCAAACACAAACTTTATTACAACACCCCAAGTAGACATACACCACTTTTACGCTACTACACCCACCCACACAATACCACACACCCCGACCCTACACCACGCATCAACACAAGGCTATTTTCCCCATTTTACTGTACCCATTGTGCAATCACTGCAAATAACATTTGCCCATAACCTCAGGGACAAGTGAGTACTGGAAAACAAAATTTGACTATAACAGCGTCAGAAGAGGCTGCCACAAAACCAAATCAGACAATCTAATTAAGATGGGGAAATCTTCAAAAAAAAAAAATAAAAATAATAATAATAATAAATAATAATAATACTTTTTTTTTAAACAAATAGCGGGACAAAAATGGCAGATGCGGAACGTCGCTGGGGTATCAAAAGGATGCACCAGCAGGGCTCCAAAACACAGACTTTAGTACCGATTAATGAATTTACTTTTCTTTGGAAAAGGGTATCTATCACCACACTAAAATTTTTAATTTTAACAGAGTACGTCCTACCCCACCGTCTCAGTTACAACAATTCATGTTCAATATCACACATAAATCAGCTTATGTCATCCACACTATCCACTCCACACATCCCACACTTTATTTGCACACACACCCATTCTCTCATTAACACACTAGGGAGCTGTGACTGGTGACCGGATGCCGAGTGTCACCCCGTGAAGACGAAGTTGTGATGAATGACGCAGACTAAGTGCCAGAGTGATGTCGTGTTGCTGGTTTGTCACACTGGCTAACTGTGCTCTTCTAGCACAACCACTTTCCCCGGCTCAGCCTAAATCCCCACAGACACAATTCACCCCCTCGCCCTCCCCCCAGCGTCACGCCACAATGCGGAAATCTTGATCCCCACACCGCACACCCCTGACCGTGACACAGCAGTCAATACCCACAGACTCAGGTGGAGAGAAAGCGACCACTGATGACAAGGACTGCTGTTAGTGAAGGGCTGCAACTGGCAGCACAGGGTTACAGCTGCGGCGAGGGTTGCAGCTACCGCAAGGAGTTGTAGCTAGCAGTGAAGAGCTGCAGCTGCGGCACAGAGTCGCAGCCGGCAGTGACGATCTGCAGCTGGTGGCACAAAGTTGCAGCTGGCAGTGAAGATCTGCAGCTGGTGGCACAAAGTTGCAGCCGGCAGTGAAGAGCTGCAGCTGCGGCACAAAGTCGCAGCTGGCAGTGAAGATCTGCAGCTGGTGGCACAAAGTTGCAGCCGGCAGTGAAGAGCTGCAGCTGCGGCACAAAGTCGCAGCTGGCAGCGAAGGGTGGCAGCTGCGGCACAGACTTGCCGCTAGCAGTGAAGGCTGCCACTGGTGGCGAAGGGTGGCAGCTGTGGCACAGAATTGCCGCTAGCAGTGAAGGCTGCCACTGGTGGCGAAGGGTGGCAGCTGCGGCACAGACTTGCCGCTAGCAGTGAAGGCTGCCACTGGTGGTGAAGGGTGGCAGCTGCGGCACAGACTTGCCGCTAGCAGTGAAGGCTGCCACTGGTGGTGAAGGGTGGCAGCTGTGGCACAGGTTGCAGCTGGCGGCGAACACGGTCACTCTCAAACCAAAACATCACACCGCACCCTGGTCCCCTCCCAGGAGATGCACACCGACACACCGAAACAAACTAAGTCAAGGACATGAGTCCACAAGTACCTAGTATTCAGGCATAAGCCTCTCAACCAAATCTGGCACAAACGCCTTACCGCAACCAGCTCACACGCTGCTACCACGAGTGGCCCCCAACTTCCCTCTCAACCGAAGGCGGGGTGAACACCAGTCCCACAACACAAACCTGACACACGACACACTGCGTTTACACCGCCACCGCGAGGGCCCCACTCCGCAATTAGGAACACCCTCCCAAACCTGTCCTGATAGTCAACAGCTGCAAAACACCCAAACATTCACCCTAGTCTGGTAAAGTTTACACGCCTACGTTGGATGGCGTCACGCTCCTTAAAAGATTATCTGATTAGGGTGACAATATCCCCCTGCAAAGATTGAAAATCCCATTTTAAATCATCTAAATCACCGGCGCCCTAATCAGCTTGTTTCAAAACGACACCCCAGATACCTCCAGTCCCATGTCCAACTAATCCCTTCCAGCCCAACCCTTGACTTCCAACAACCAACTCCCAATGTACAACTGCCATTCAGACCTACACGCCTACCTCAATATCGCCCTACAATCGACTAAGGTAGTCCGCAACTACGTTCTCCTTTCCTGGAAGTGCTCTCACAGTGAATTGGAATGGCTGCAACTGCAAAGCCCACCGCGTGACTCTTCCACTGGCCGATTTCATCCTCTCCAAGAACTGTAATGGAGAATGGTCAGTCATCACCACAAACGGAGTCCCGTACAAGTATGACTGAAACTTCTGAATTCCCCATACCACTGCCAAGCACTCCTTTTCCACAATGGGGTAATTCTTCTCGGCAGCACTGAGCTTCCTGCTCGCACAAGTGACAACACGAAGTCCGTCTTCATACTCCTGGCAAAGTACCACACCCAAACCAACCTCTGATGCATCCGTTTGCAGTACGAACACCTTCCCTTGTACTGGTAAATTACAGATTGGTGGCCGACAGAACACGTGCTTAAGTGCCTCGAAAGCCTGTTCACACTCCTCATTCCACTTGACCTGACGTGGCTTGTTTCCCTTGGTCAATTCTGTGAGGGGTTTCACAATATCTGCAAAGTGGGACACAAATCTGCGGTAGTAGCCTACCAACCCCAGGAAACTTCGAACTTGCTTCTTGGTCTCAGGGCGAGGGGCGTTCTGGATCCGCTCCATCTTCTCCTCTTCTGGTCTGATCTTCCCACCTCCTATCCTATGCCCTAAATAACCAATTTCCTTGCCTCCTAGTTCACACTTGGATGGTCGTGCCGTCAGCGAACACTCCTGCAATCGTTGAAACACCTCCCGCAATACTCGTAGATGCCCCTCCTGCGTAACTGTAGACACCAAGATATCATCAATGAAATTGTCCACATCATCACTCTGCAGTGGCTGTAATAGGCGTCGCATCATGCGGGTAAACACCGCACCAGACGTACAAAGTCCAAAAGGCATCACCCTCCATTGGAAGTGTCCTTCCGGTGTAGAGAATGCAGTCTTCACACAATCTTCGTCACGCATCGGAATTTGCCAGTATCCCTTTGCCAGGTCTATCTTGCTAAATATTCTCTTCTCTCCCACCTTGGCGAAAAGGTATTCAATGTCGGGAATAGGTTCTGCATCGAACACCATAATCTTATTTAACCGCCTAAAATCAACGCAGAAACGCACCTTCCCATCTTTCTTTTTAACCAAAACAATGGGTGAACAATATGGAGATACTGAGGGTTCGATGGCTCCCATTCTCAACATAGCCTGCACCTCTTCCTTTACAGTTTCCCTCTGCGCAAAAGGCACTGGGTATGGCTTCACTCTCACAGGGTTGTCACTGGTCAACTTGATGGAACACGCCTCAAGGTCAGTACAACCTGGTATGTCAGTCAACACTGGTTCGAAGTCTCACAACAGCTTCCTCAACTGGTCCGCAAACACTCCTTCTTCAGCTAGAATGACCACATCATTGGGACCTTCAGATGCCATCAGGGGTATGGTCGGAATTTCCCTCGTCACCATAGGGGTGACCTCCTCCTCTTCAGGAAGTTCTTGGACGACAACGGCTGCCACATCAACTGGACCCTGCAGCGACTCACGTTCCACAAACTCCTTCAACAAGTTGATGTGGTAGATCCGCTCCTTGTTGTTAACACAGACCTTGTAGTCAGCCTCACCAACTCTCTCCAAAACAAGATATGGGCCCTTCCACGTCAACTCCAGCTTATTCTGCTTAGTGGGTCGCAGGATCAATACCCGGGTTCCTGGCTGTAACGTCCGAGGTTTCGCTCTCACATCAAAATGGCGCTTGTACTTTGCCGCTGCCGACCCCAGGTTCTCCTGTGCCATCGCACACGATTCAGCTATACGATTGCGCAAGGACACCACATACTCAGCCGCAGTCCGAAGCTCCTGGCGCTCTGGCTGACTCCACAAGTCCCTCAGGACCTTCATGGGTCCCCGTACTTTCCGCCCGTACAGCAGTTCGAACGGTGAAAACCCTGTACTTTCCTGTGGAACCTCCCGATATGCAAATAACAATGCGGGTATCCACCTATCCCACTCACGAGGTCGTTCCTGAGCTAGTCGACGCAACATCCTCTTCAATGTACCATTAAACCGTTCGACAAGACCGTTACACTGAGCGTGGTAAGGTGTAGTCCTCAAACCTCGGATGGACAACAAACGGTACACCTCATGCATCACCTGTCCGGTAAACTGACTTCCCCGGTCCGTCAGCACAGACTCTGGTATACCCGTCCGAGTCCATATGTTGAACGCCGCCTCAGCTACAACTTCTGCCGTAACTTGCCTCAACGGAACAGCCTCAGGATATCTCGTAGCAAAGTCCACCATTACCAACACATAACGGTATCCACTCTCTGACACTGGAGCAATGGGCCCAATGAGATCCATTCCCACCTTCTGGAAAGGTTCACTGGCTAGTGGCATCCTAACTAGGGGTGCTTTGGGTACCCTACCCTTATCAATGGTCTTCTGGCACGGCACACATGACTGGCAGTACCTCCGTACGTCTCCACACATCCCAGGCCAGTAAAACTCCTGCATGACTCGGTCCTTGGTTTTAGTCACTCCCAAGTGTCCTGACATCGGTATGTCATGCCCCAACCTCAATACTGCTGCCCTAAGTTCCTGTGGGACACAGATCTGATACAATTCCTCATGAGGACCACTGTACCTCCTAATGAGCACACCCTCTTTTCTCTCGTAAGACACTGCGCCAAACTTAGTGGTGAATTTTAATTTCCGCTCCGAGGCATCCCTAGCATGCTGAAGAGTAGGGTCTCTATTCTGTAGCTCGATCAACTTCGCTGGGGAAGTGTCTAGAACACACTCTTGAACTGATAAAGGTTCAGGACCTTGTTGCTCCCGTTGCTTCTGAGCACGTGTCTGCACTGCTCCCACCAAGGTTGGATTTGCATACACCGGTACCCTAGTCCATTCCCTATCACCATGTCGCCTAGCAAAGTTTCCCACCAAAACATCATGTACAGGACTTGCCATCACTAAGACCTCAAGCTCTCCTCAGACAAAAGGTGTATCTAAGTTCACAACTGCCACAGGCAACAAACTCTGACACTTAGATGATGCTAGCACCACTGGCACCTTCTCCCCAGTGTATGCACTCGCAGGTACAAGCTTCTCTGCCACCACGACATACCCTGCTCCCGTGTCTCGCAATCCATCAACTGGCACGCCATTGACATACACTATACACTTCGGTGAGTATAGCTTCTTAGAGCACACTCCACATAACGCTGGCACAGGTCGACTCTTCTCTTGCATCCCTACCTGCACTACGTTCAACGGGGTCGGTTCAGGGCACTTCCTGGCAATATGCCCGGTCTTCCTACAATTATAACAAACAACTGTAGCCCTGACGTTCGCAGCTCTGTCCTTTGTCTGACTCACCAGTTGACCAGGAACACCTCTCTTTGGCTCCTCCAGCCCTTCCTTCCTTGGCTCTCTAGCACCCTTGGGCTCAGCATCTGGGCCACGCCTCTCTAACCTAGCCTCACAACCCATCCTCCTAGCCTCAACCAACACTGTTGCCTCACAAGCAGTCTCATCAACTGTTTGTGGTGACTTCCGCCTAACCTCAACTGTAAGCTCAGGGTTCAACACCGAGTAAAACTGCTCTTGCATAATAAGATCCTTGATGTCATCGGGATTGTCCTCATCCTTGCCTGCAGCAACACACCATAGTATAAACCATCTCCTCATCCGCTCTAACATCTGGGAGAACGTCTCCGCTGGGTCCTTCTTCACCGAACGAAACTTTCTCCTGTATGCCTCGGCATCCAGCCTAAAGTGACGAAGCAAAGCCGTTTTGACTGTCTGGTATGACTTGAGTTCTGTGGGAGACAATCGGAGGACAGCTTCCCTAGCCTTCCCTCCCAGAAGTGGGATCAGACGAGTGGGCAATGACGCTTCGCTCCAATGACACAGTCCAGCTACTCTCTCGAAGTGTGTGATGAACGCATCCACATCGTCACTGTCCTTCAATGGCTCCATGTGAATATTCTTGACCTCCTCCAACTCTAATTTCCTATTATGATATTCTGCTTCACTTGCCTGTTTACTCTCCTGAATCAATATCTCTCTTTCCCTAAGAGCCATCTCAGTGCGTTTCAATTCTAACTCTTGCTCCCGGGCTTGCCTCTTCTCCTCGTCCTTCCTCTGGAGCCTAGCCTGCTCCTCCTCGTCCTTCCTCTGGAGCCTAGCCTGCTCCTCCTCGTCCTTCCTCTGGAGCCTAGCATGTTCCTGCTCACGAGCTACCTTTTCTTCTTCGTTTCGCACCGACTCTGTAACAAATTTTGCGAGGGCTTCACCGGCCAGACCCATAGCGGTACCTAACTGGCCGAATGTCGCATAAACATCTGCAAACGTTTCCCTTCTCGGGCTCTTACTACTTGCTTTAGATTCCATCCCGTCTTCGGGTCGGTATAACGGATTTGCTCTAGTATGCCTAGGCATAAGCTATAGATACCCCAATCACCAGAGTGTCAAACCAGTGTTATGCAGGTCACCTCACTCACGGATCCAGACACCCATTAGTAACCGAATCACCCGAACTTAAGTGTCCAACACCATCAACCACAACAACTCAGTTCAACACCCATATGTAAACCACCCTAGTCAATGCCAAAGGACAATCACGAATGTCTCCAAATGCACAATCACCAGTTCAGCGAGTTTCTAACACAATGTCATCCAACATCAGCTATCTACATCAACACCCTCAATCACAATGGCCGTTCAGCACCAATCCAAAATATTACATACCCATGCAGCACACCCACTATGTGACCAACAACCACTAGTGACCAACAACCGCTAGCATATGAAGGATAAACCTCAACAGCATTGTACCAACAGGATATCTTAAACCCTTCCCTCACACAAGGATGTAATCAACTTGCCCTAGCTATTAGCTTCCAAACACTCAACTTCCAAACCACATACAACCAATAACAACATCCATGATCATAACACAAAACAACACAACACAAAACAAATGACAGCAATATGTACAGCCGTGCGTCCAAAGACACAACCTCACAGACTGACACACAAGACGTACCAACCACCCAGGGTTTTAAGTACGCTCCCACCAACCTCCCACACTAGGCAAAGGAACAAGACACCCTGCCCTCCAACCACCTAAGCTACCTAACTCCTACCCAACACAAAACCCCAATTAGAAATGTACCCCGCATCTCCACCAATTGTCAAGGTCGCTAAGCCTGACTCCTTCCCTCCCGTACCAAACTTACCCTATCCCGAACGACCCACAACAAAGAAACACAAGGAGTTTACACCAAACACAAACTTTATTACAACACCCCAAGTAGACATACACCACTTTTACGCTACTACACCCACCCACACAATACCACACACCCCGACCCTACACCACGCATCAACGCAAGGCTATTTTCCCCATTTTACTGTACCCATTGTGCAATCACTGCAAATAACATTTGCCCATAACCTCAGGGACAAGTGAGTACTGGAAAACAAAATTTGACTATAACAGCGTCAGAAGAGGCTGCCACAAAACCAAATCAGACAATCTAATTAAGATGGGGAAATCTTCAAAAAAAAAATAAAAAAATAATAATAATAATAAATAATAATAATACTTTTTTTTTAAACAAATAGCGGGACAAAAATGGCAGATGCGGAACGTCGCTGGGGTATCAAAAGGATGCACCAGCAGGGCTCCAAAACACAGACTTTAGTACCGATTAATGAATTTACTTTTCTTTGGAAAAGGGTATCTATCACCACACTAAAATTTTTAATTTTAACAGAGTACGTCCTACCCCACCGTCTCAGTTACAACAATTCATGTCCAATATCACACATAAATCAGCTCATGTCATCCACACTATCCACTCCACACATCCCACACTTTATTTGCACACACCCCCATTCTCTCATTAACACACTAGGGAGCTGTGACTGGTGACCGGATGCCGAGTGTCACCCCGTGAAGACGAAGTTGTGATGAATGACGCAGACTAAGTGCCAGAGTGATGTCGTGTTGCTGGTTTGTCACACTGGCTAACTGTGCTCTTCTAGCACAACCACTTTCCCCGGCTCAGCCTAAATCCCCACAGACACAATTCACCCCCTCGCCCTCCCCCCAGCGTCGCGCCACAATGCGGAAATCTTGATCCCCACACCGCACACCCCTGACCGTGACACAGCAGTCAATACCCACAGACTCAGGTGGAGAGAAAGCGACCACTGATGACAAGGACTGCTGTTAGTGAAGGGCTGCAACCGGCAGCACAGGGTTACAGCTGCGGCGAGGGTTGCAGCTACCGCAAGGAGTTGTAGCTAGCAGTGAAGAGCTGCAGCTGCGGCACAGAGTCGCAGCCGGCAGTGACGATCTGCAGCTGGTGGCACAAA
>CM065744.1:49900442-49905442 GCA_033310375.1 Conus canariensis
GAGAGAGAGAGAGAGAGAGAGAGAGAGAGAGTTCTAAAGAATATAATGTTTTCTATTACAAGTGATCTCCCTAAAACTCCATGAACTTCTTTCTGAACCATTAGCGAGTGAGGGTTGGATTGATGGATTATTTATTCAGTAAGGCCATGGCCCCTTTTGAAGGGATATGTGAACACAAATTAGAGCACAGCAAACTGTCACATTGAAAAACATGGGGATTGGCAAAAAGAACATAGAAATGTGAACAACAGAGTTATGAGCAATATACAGATCGAATTCTGAATGCTTTATACAAATAAATTGCAAACTGTTTGATGATATTTTCAGGGCTAGATGACATAAGCAGTTTAAGTCTAAATAATGATGGCTGCCACCAGAACGTCTTCGGAATCAATTGATTTCTGAGATCATTCAAAGCAGGGCACAAAATACAAAATGGACTTCATCTTTCCTGCACTTTTACATAAGGGACAAATAAGATCATGTTCAGCATGCTGTTTGTAGCGAAAACGATGAACAGCTATATCCGAGACTCCAAATCGAAATCTTGACATGATGAATTTTAAGTGTCTGTCCATTTTCATTTGTAGATATGTTGGAACAAAATGGAGTGAAATGAAATGCCTGTACAAGTCAAACCTTGCACTATATCCTGTATGTGAGTGTTCCACATTTGCCACCTGCAGTCCATCAATCTCGTGTAGACCATGCGTAAAAAACCATTTGTATTACCTACACCCTGACTGAGCCATACATATCCCATCCGTAGTTCATACACTTTTACTTTCACCTTTGTTACCCAGTCCACCTTGCCTCTTTCATCTAAATCAAACAATATACTATAAGCCTTTTTCGGCAGTGTAGACTCTTGTATTCGTGTATTAGCCAGTAAAGAATACATCTAATCGTGGAATTTAAACTGACTGGAAACCTATTTGTCTCGCCATATATTAAATCATTGGGCGTTTGTAATGACACGCCAAGGAATTTCTTCAGGGTAGATGGACCGTTTCACATTTAAATGCTGCATTACCATGCCCCCCCCCCCCCCCAAACACACACACACACACACACACACACACACACACACACACACACACACACACACACACACACACACACAACTTCAGCACCGTATTGTACAATAGGCTGCACCTGCGAATCAGACAATTTACAAAAAACCTGAAGAGACTGATTTCCCAATCTAGATAAATGTTGCATTATACATACTACTACACGCTTTGCCATGCTCGCAAGATCTTTACATGCAAGATTAGATCTCAGTTGTGTGGAGAAATAAATGCCTAGGTACATATATGCATTGACAACAGGCATACGTTCTCCAGTAGAAATCCAGTGCTCCCTAACTCCCAGATAACCACCTTTTCTAAAGACAATAATGTTGCTTTTAGCCACATTCTCTTTTAATTGAAGTGAACAAACAGCTCTATAAAGACTGTTTCGTTCAGTTTGGAGACCAGTTACTGTTTCTGACCTCAAGGCATCATCGTCTGCCAATAATAAGATGAACACTTGGAAAAAGCCTGTGGTAAATTGGGCACCATGCAGAGAGAGAGAGAGAGAGAGAGAGAGAGAGAGAGAGAGAGAGAGAGAGAGAGAGAGAGAGAGAGAGAGAGAGAGAGAGAGAGAGAGAGAGAGAGAGAGATGATGATGATGATGATGATGATGATGATGATGATGATGCTGACGATGATGATGATGATGATGATGATGATTATGATGATGATGATGATGACGGTGATGATGATGTATAAGTTGGGGTTTTGGTCAAAATCATGCTGAGAAAGATGTTATCCCACTAGTACATTGAACGGTGCACCTTACTTGGGCCTCTATAAAATATCAATAGGCTATGTACTAATTTGCACAGTACTTTTTTACATATAAGAATAAGTTAAAGCTAGCTTTTTCAAGGGAAAAGAAGCAACAGTTGAACAAGTATCAGTAACAGTACACACATTTTACAGAAAGTGATTATTTTACACATTTTTGGCCAATGCCTTGCGAATGATATTATTAGTTATGCTACCAATGATGATCATGGCGTCATAGCCAGAAGGTATACATGATTCTGTCAAAGGCACATTTTCAATATTCGAACATCTTTATTTCGTTTAACCATTGAGGGCATTCAACAAATCTGTATTCCGTGATATTTCCACAACATGTGATCAATTCTGTCTTTGTATATGCTGCTGAAACCTCTGTTATTATTTTCAGCAGTTTGTCTCCTTTATGCCAGCCTTTATGTATAAACATCTGTGGACTATTTTGAGTTGAAACCACTGCAGCCTTAAAGATCGTATCTCATGCGCGTGTAAAACGCTGGATTTCCACTCATTATAGATCAACAGTTTAATGTTCCATTTATCACAGTACTTCGCGTTCCTAGAACTGTTCGCAATAAATATGTCATAATTAAAGCTTTAAGCCCTTTTTAAGGGCGGAAAGCTGTTTAAAGCACAGTTATGAGTACACATATTGATCATTTCCATCGCAACAACTGAGCTTTTCTTTATTTGTTTAACAAAATTAGTAATAGTCAGTTTATAGCCCGCAAAAGGGAAAAAACATTTTTTTATATATATCGTTTTCTTCTAAACGTGTATGTGACAAAAAAAAAACATTGTTTATATCATTTTTTTAAAGTATGTGTGACAGAAACTATCCTTTAACATCAAAAAGTGGGTGAGACGGTAAACATCTTTTTTTTAATATATTATCAGTCCCCAAAACAAACAAACAAGCCAACAAAGAAAAAAAAACACAACAACAACATCATCATCATCATCATCATCATCATCATCATCATCATCATCAACAACAACGACGACGACGACGACGTCGACGACGAAGACGACGCGCTTCTTTTTATTTTGAAATCACTTTCACGACGTGATGGTTCAGTAAGAATCTCAGAGAGTTTGGGGGATATAACTTGTAACAGAACGATGTGTATGTTGAAGTTTAGCACCAAACTGCTTATACTTGGTGAAAATCTAGACAAAGTCTGGACCTCATTGCTTCAAAGCAACCACTGGGTGAGTTATGCGACCAAATATGCCGCCACTAAAGGTTGAGCTCAGCTTCACGTACATAAGACAGCTTTAAAGATAAAACAGAAGATAAAACAAAAAGATTCCATTTCAGGAAGACCAACTCTGCCATCTTTTGATATGACTAATCTATCTGGCTTCATGTTTCAATCAAACTTGTGATCAGTCTGTTGGTATATATGGGGAAAAATGGCAAGGTTTGTAACAGTAACTACAAGTGGGTCAGTTTTGAAAGGATGAAGAAGAAAAAAACTGATATTACTGTCGTGGCAACTGAACAATGCCATCTGTGTTTTACCCTAACTTTGAACATATTCAGCGTTTGCTTGTCTTTCCACAAAGATTACATTTACACATCCTTTCCTGAGCAGTGTCAATTGGCGTTTTACCCTCATTTTGAATATATTGAGCGTTTGCTTGTCTGTCCACAAAGATTGCATTTATACATTCTTTCCTGAACATTGCAATCGGTGTTTTAAACTCATTTTAAATATATTGAGCGTTTGCTTGTCTTTCCACAAAAATTACATTGTCACATTCTTTCAGGTCATTAGTAAATCACACTTCTAAAATTTGGAATTTTGTTGGACTCTGTTTGACGCCTTAATATCCTACATAACGGATTTCAGATTTTGTCTCTTACCATCCAGCCAAACGACATTGTCTGTACCCACGTTCAGATAGAGGCACAACACGGAACCAACCTGTCGATGATAGCTATACAGTTTCCAACAGTATTCCAGCCTCCTGCAAATAACAATTCTGTGTCATAGGCATACTGAGATAACGTTATGAATGCTGGTGATTTTCAGTAACTCGGTGTTTGATATGCTGCACAGGGCACTCTTTTACATCGGAGGGTTAAACACAAGCTGGACGACGAAACCTTGAGGTTCATCCGCCAAAGAAGACCCCGCCTGCAGTGTAAACGCCGGGGGACAGACGACAGTAAGTGACGTGTCACGTGATCATACTATGCATAATTAATTTCTTCTTCTTCTTCTTCTTCTTCTTCTTCTTCTTCTTCTTCTTCTTCTTCTTCATCTTCTTCTTCTCCATCGTCGTCGTCGTCGTCGTCGTCGTCACCCACTCAGACAGGCTCACACCAGAGGCACTGACGAAGGCTGCTGTACAACGGAGGCCCTCCAGAGATCCATAGAGCTTCTTCCTGGCAAACTAACTGCACCAGCTACTGTGGCGTCGTAGAGTATCACGGCCTGTAGGCTCAGAAGTCGTGGGTTCAATTCCCATCAGAAGCATATTTGATGGGACTGCTTGGCCCAGACAATCTCCTAGGCAGTTGCTGAGTGTTCTGTGGGTTGAAATGGAAGGGCTAGAACCATAGAGTGGAGTTTCACCCCATTCAATCCATGTTGCACGAATATAACCAATACGGCATGCATCTTTACCTTTCGGGCCTATCTGACACTTGGAAGTGTAAAACCATGTCATTTAGTTTCAGACCATAAAAAAATGCTATAACACCCACTTCATTGTTTTATATAGCCACTGACACTCCACTCTCGTGATGACCTCAGTTTTTATTTTCTCTGCAAATCAGTTGGTTGTTGGTTGGTTGGTTGGTTGATAATTTAGTTCAGAATCATCGGTGTTAATAAGGTCATGGAGACAGTGTTAAAAGATTGTGGTGGTACCCTCTGGAGAAGGATACACAGAAAAGATAACTCCGAAACTAAGCTCTATTTCTGGGTCAAATCAGTGACAATGACTATAGAACTACGCTATATTTCTGCATGATTTTTTTCTTTCTTTCTTTTTTTTTCCGTCCCGTCTTCTATGCCACTTCAGTGGCAGTGCACCCACGCCGCTCATTCCGACACCCCGTCCACAGCCACAGCCCGGTCAGTCCTGCCACAGCCCCGGCACTGGCAATCCAAGTGGAGCAGTCAGTGTTAAGTCGTC
>CM065744.1:49910442-49917942 GCA_033310375.1 Conus canariensis
ACGCACGCTTCTTTATTTCACACACACTCCATGGCGCCACCACTCACGCACATCCACAACTGCACACAAGTATCCCAATTCCCGCTGACTTACCCTACTCTACGATAATGACCTGGAAGACCCTAACCTAACCTAAAACACCAGTTGCGGTATATCACTGTGACCTGGGGACACAGCGATAGCCCGCACACGTGGTGACTAACTACTAGGGACAAGGATTTACCAAAGGGACTCTAATCTCTTAACTACTGCTACCACCCACACCTCTCCCCAGGACTCACCCTTCTCTTTTAACCCGGGACCACTACCAAACTGGTCGCTGCGTCCCTAAGGGAGGCAACGACCAGTACCCTACACTGTGCTGGCCACTACGTCCTAAAAGGAGGCAGTAGCTAACACCCCTAACCCTACTGCCTAACGCTACACCCCTTCTACCACAAACATGGGACAACCCATCCCGGCCCGGAAAGCTCCAGTCCTCGGCGCTGTACGTGGCCCCTCACAGGCTGACACCTCCCCGGAAGACTCTGCACCCCGGCGCTGACCGTGGCTCCTCCGCGGGCCGACACCCTCCCCGAAGACTCTGCGCCCCGGCGCTGACCGTGGCTTCCCGCAGTCTGACTCCTCCCCGCGATGGGCACGACACCCAACGCACACACACCAGACGCCCTCTCGACGGGTCCGGGGCTCGTAGGACGCCTCCTCCTCTGAAGGCCCCGCCGGACACCAAGGGTGGAAAAAGGCCTGGTGCAGCGCCCTCTCACAGGACGCCTAAACCGGGACGAGGAACCAGTGCCGGAGAACTCCCGGAAGAGTACCGGTAGCCGGAGGAGAGCTGCTCCACAGAAGGCAGCCGGCCTGGGTGGTCTCCCTCTCCCGGGAAAACAACAGGTACTGGAAAGCGCCGCTCACCTGCCGGCACGCGGCAGTAGACTGCGGTGATCTGGCCCCAGCCTCAGGACGGAACAGGATACCTGCTGACACAACTGTAGACTCCTACTGTAATGTTGCTACTACCCGAGTCATCAAGGCACATAGGCTACTTGGTAAAGCTTTAACTCTCCATCTCCCTTGCCTACTTCCCACTCGGGCATGAGAGTGACCCCTTGAGTTTCGAACACATCCCCCCAACCCGTCACTCGCTTTGGGGTTATCAGACCAATCTCCTGCCAACCCTTACAACAGCGGTAAAACAATATTCTCCCTGAGCCCATCCACGCTATTACATATGAAATTATGAATCGCACCCAATTCTCGGAGAAATAAACCAGTCTAAGCGATCCAACACGGACTCCATGGGCCCCCTTAGGACATACTAAATAATCTAGGAAATGGCCAATTTCACAAGGAAATGTCTCCACACAATAACCAGTAGTAATACACATCTCTCAGAGGGGAAAAAAAAACAACAACAACAAAAAAACTTATCAATTCTTAGCGGTTCACAGTTCCAGCATGTTCACACAAGAGAATCGGCTCGCAGCCACAATCCTTCACATTATTACCCCTCTTTGCACTGTCAATTATAATCATATATCAAAACAACATGATTTGTTCGCCAAAATTTCCATCCAGCACCTCACTCTCATGTCATCTCTTGTCAGATAACCCAGTGGTTAATCCTTGTTATGCCAACACAACCACACTTCATACAATATTACATGCTGCACATCATCCGTTTTTATCCTACCATGAACTAACCACAAACAATATCTACATCACTGTCCATCAACAGTCATTATATTGAACCCACATTGTCTAGCCAAACTGTCCTGAGAAAATCGAACTCAGGAACCACTATGTACATTACTTACAAAAATATACAGGAAAAATGTGACAACTCAAACCGGCTGACAACAAATTTCAATCACGGAACCAAGACGACATCATACCAGACAACCAGTATACACAACGAACACAATACAACTAATCGCAACAGGAGACAACTACAGTTCAACTCGCCACAATACAAGACAACACGACGAACCAAAACACCACGAACCTAACAAATCACCAACCTGGACAGACAGACGTTCAACCACACCAGTTCTGCAACTGGCTGAAGTGGCTGCCAACAAGGACGACACCGACTCAGCACAGGCCAAGGGCACCCAAACCCGACGAGGACCTGGCCCTAACTATGACTTGAAGTCACTCTTCAAAAACTAACGGCGCTGCCGCCGCACCTACAAGGCGTACGTCCACTCCGACGAACACCAGGGACCGAAGTGAAGCTACCGCAACGCATTCCGCCCTGGTCGGAATCAAGCGAACTCTACTCACCACACAAAACAACGATTGGTCAGAGCAGTGTATCCCTCCGCAGAGCTGACACGCCTGACCAACAGACTAGTTATTGCTCGTGCAACAACACGACAATTTACCACAACAACTCACAGACTTGACAACACAACAACAGCCGATATCCTGCCCCGCCTTCTCTGGTGTAGAACCACATTAACAAAAGGGTAACAATCGGAACGAAACCAACCTCCCGCTTCCATTCCATTCCTTCAATAAGTGAAGACTGGAATGAAAGAATATTGTATGTCCTATTTCCCCAGCCTCCTACCTAGCCTAATCTTTCTACCTAACCCTGAGGAACTTAACCTAACTCTAGCTAACTAAACCCCAACCTCACATACGCGCGAGCGCGCGCGCGCGCACACACACACACACACACACACACACACACGCGCGCGCGCGCACACACGCTCTCTATCTTGAACCACCACTACTCTTAAACACATGGACATACTGATTTAGTACCGCCGATCGGTGACACACCCCCCTGCCTAAGTTTTAACTACAGGTTAAAACAACTTCTCACTCGATCGGCGTTTTAGCCACACCCTACCTATGAGAATCCAATTCCCCATCACTCACTCTGTCCTACTGTTACTTTTGATGCACTCCAAAACTTCCATCCCAACAGCATCAACTTTTAAATACATCAACAATCACAGGTTACACTAATCAACCTGGACTAACGCTGCCTCACACGACCTTAACGCAGGCACTTACAGGCAGCTGTTACACTACGCACTACATATATATTCCATAACTGAGGGGGCTCTAATTACGCACAACTGCTGTGTAACACGTGCTACAAATACCACACCCTCAGTAACACTTTGCTACGCCATTCTCTACGAAAGATAACACATGCATAGCTTCGACAATGTCAACCTCTCACGACACAGGTTAATGGAACCCTCAGGTTTCCTTTCTCTCTCTCCTCTCTCTCTCCTCTCTCTCTCTCTCTCTCTCTCTCTCTCTCTCTCTCTCCCCTCTCTCTCCTCTCTCTCTCTCTCCTCTCTCCGTCTCTCTCTACGCAACCGACTCAAGAAGTCTGCCGCCACATTGTCCTTCCCAGACACTGCCTGCACCGTAAACTGAAATGGCTGCAGCTGCAGTGCCCACCTTGTGATTCTCCCACTAACAGACTTCATCTTTTCCAAGTATTGGAGTGGGGAATGATCTGTCTGGACAATAAAGGGAGTCCCATACAAATACACCTGGAACTTTTGTATTCCCCACACCACTGCCAGACACTCCTTCTCTACTATAGGGTAATTCTGCTCTGCAGGGCTTAATTTTCTACTGGCACATGCTACAGGGCGCATCTCTTCAGGGTACTGCTGACACAGTATAGCTCCCACTCCCATTTCTGATGCGTCAGTCTGGAGCACAAATGTCAAACCTGGTACCGGCAAATTACAGACGGGAGGTTGGCAGAAGTGCTGCTTCAGAGCTTGGAACGCACGTTCGCACTCGTCGTCCCATTTCACCTGCCTGGTTGTTCCCTTAGTGAGATCAGTAAGGGGCTTGGCAATGTCAGCAAACCGGGGCACAAATTTCCTGTAGTACCCCACTAGTCCCAGGAATCCCCGCACTTGTCGTTTGGTCTCAGGCCTAGGCGCATCCAAAATGCGGATCATTTTATCCTGCTCAGGCTATATCTTCCCTGCACCTATCCTGTGCCCCAAGTAGGTGATTTCCGTTCCTCCCAGCTCACACTTTGAAGGTCGGGCTGACAAAGAGCATTCCTTCAGTCTCTGGAACACACGCCTGAGAACCTCAATATGGCTGTCCTGATCAACTGTGGCCACCAGGATGTCATCAATGAAATTATCGACATCTGGGCTCTCAAGTGGCTGCAATAGTTTTCTCATCATGCGCGTGAACACTGCCCCCGAGGTACACAGTCCAAATGGCATAACCTTCCACTGGAATTGTCCTTCCGGTGTAGCAAAAGCAGTCTTCGCGCGGTCCTCTCTACTCATCGGGATCTGCCAATACCCCTTAGCGAGGTCGGTCTTGCTGAACACCTTCTCTCCAAGCTTTTGGCCTCTGCTAAAACAGTAGCTTCCGTTGCAAGTTGTTCAACAGTTTTCGGGCACGTCTTCCGGACCTCGATCGTGAACTCTGGGGACAGCAGCTGGTAAAACTGTTCTTGAAAAAGCAGATCCTTTACATCCTCTGCCACACTCTCATCCTTGCCCGCTGCCGCACACCAGAGGGAAAACCACCGCTTCATCCTTCCCAGCATCTGGCCGAAAGTCTCAGCAGCGTCTTTCCTGATGCTCCTGAACTTTTCCCGGTAGGCCTCAGCATCTACCCTGAAGTGGCTTAACAGGGCGCTCTTTATCTGATCATAGTCGCCTAACTCATCCGCACTTAAGCGCATCACCGCTTCTCTAGCCTTTCCTCTCAGCAGAGACATCAGACGTGTGGGCCATGAGGTCTTGCTCCACTTGCACATCTGGGCTACACGCTCAAATTGGGCGATGAAAGCGTCCACGTCGTCGTTCTCTCCTAACGGCTCAAGGTGGACATGCTTCGTTTCCTCCACCTCAATCAAGCGTTTCCTATGCGCTTCTTCATCTAAGGCCTGTCTCTCTTGTATGATTAGCTCTCGTTCTCTTGCCTCTAACTCGGCTTCATCCCTTCGTTTCTTAAGATCCAATTCGGCTTGCCGTGTCTGAGCTTCTATTTCTCTTATCGCTCTTTCTTCCTCCATCTTCTTCCTCTGCAGTTCCAATTCCATCTGTCTCGCTGCTTTCTCATCTTCGATCTTCTTCTGCTTCATCTCTAGTTCCCTTTGCTTAGCAGCTTTCTCCTCTTCATCCTTCTGTTTTAACCTTTCCCTCTCCTCTTCGATCTTCTTCTGCTTCACCTCTAGTTCCCTCTGCCTAGCAGCTTTCTCCTCTTCGATCTTCTTCTGCTTCATTTCTAGCTCCCTCTGTCTATCAGCTTTCTCCTCTTCTATCTTCCTCTGCTGCATCTCTAGCTCCTTCTGCCTAACAGCTTCCTCCTCTTCTATCTTCCTCTGCTGCATCTCTAGCTCCCTCTGCCTAGCAGCTTCCTCCTCTTCTATCTTCCTCTGCTGCATCTCTAGCTCCCTCTGCCTAGCAGCTTCCTCCTCTTCTATCTTCCTCTGCTGCATCTCTAGCTCCCTCTGCCTAGCAGCTTCCTCCTCTTCTATCTTCCTCTGCTGCATCTCTAGCTCCCTCTGCCTAGCAGCTTTCTCCTCTTCTATCTTCCTCTGCTGCATCTCTAGCTCCCTCTGCCTAGCAGCTTTCTCCTCTTCATCCCTCATCTTCTGCCTCACTTTCTCCTCCATCCGAAACTCCAATTCTGCTTCTCTCGCCGTCTTCTCATCCTCATTACGTACTGAGTCTGTGACGAACTTGGCGAGGTCTCCCCCAGCTAAACCCATCGCTGCTCCCAACTTGGCAAACTTTGCATAAGCCCCCATCCCGTTCTCGATCCACCCCCGCATCCTGGTCACTAACCTTAGGTTTGGTATCCGCCATAGGGGCCTGTGGATCCATGACACTATCGGGGTCGTACTGCGGATGGGCTCGGGTGTGTTTAGGCATGGGATAACCCCTACCACCACAGAGCTAACAAGGGACAATATCCAATATGAACGCAAGTAGATGTTCCTAACCACGCACTTGCCCCCCTAACCAACAAACTAAAGCAACTCAGCACAAGTATACAATGCTCTCAATGAGTCACGCAAGAAGCATAACTCCACCCACACTTGTGTACCTCCTACATATACCCACATAGGCTCCAACCCATACAATACCACCAATGCACAGTCTGGTCACTAACTGAACCACGTGACACCGTGTGTCCACCGTCCACTGTGCATGCGCACCAGTTACCCACAGTCACAGGCCTCATTGTCTCTGGTAGGCTGCACCCACACGATCACAGTGCACTTGCACCCCTCAAGTCCAGGTGCACTCACAGCATACCCTATGCCACAACACTGCGCACCCTCGTGCTTCCCACACACAGTCACCTGGGCTTACACTGCCCTTAATCCCCACAGGATATCCGAGCACACAGCGTGCACAGTCACGGGCCAGGTACCACTCTACCTACTCACTGGGGTATACCATATGTAAGGGACACAAAAGACACCTGGTACCTTCCGGCACCTCACCTACACTGTACGGTGTAATCACTCACACTTCCAACAACCACTCAATGTTTATTGACCATTCATACCTCACCCACACGGTAGCGCCAACCCATTCACACCAACACAAGTGCCCCGCCCTATGCCACTGGAAAGCTGCCTGAAGTGAACAGGGACACTACGTACCACCTCCCAGGGTACTGGTACGCTCCCACCAACCACCCACTTACATTTCACAACGTACACACCGGACACAACACCCCCCCCCTACCTCCCTTCTAGCTACCTATCACCTACCCAGAACCACCTAAGTACCCGCATCTCCACCAAAGTGTCACGGTCGCTAAGCCGGACGGCCCTACCACCCTTACCCACGCCTATCACACGCTAGGTCAGACAATACAGCACACTAACACAGCTTTACAATCACGCACGCTTCTTTATTTCACACACACTCCATGGCGCCACCACTCACGCACATCCACAACTGCACACAAGTATCCCAATTCCCGCTGACTTACCCTACTCTACGATAATGACCTGGAAGACCCTAACCTAACCTAAAACACCAGTTGCGGTATATCACTGTGACCTGGGGACACAGCGATAGCCCGCACACGTGGTGACTAACTACTAGGGACAAGGATTTACCAAAGGGACTCTAATCTCTTAACTACTGCTACCACCCACACCTCTCCCCAGGACTCACCCTTCTCTTTTAACCCGGGACCACTACTGCACTGATCGCTGCGTCCCTAAGGGAGGCAACGACCAGTACCCTACACTGTGCTGGCCACTACGTCCTAAAAGGAGGCAGTAGCTAACACCCCTAACCCTACTGCCTAACGCTACACCCCTTCTACCACAAACATGGGACAACCCATCCCGGCCCGGAAAGCTCCAGTCCTCGGCGCTGTACGTGGCCCCTCACAGGCTGACACCTCCCCGGAAGACTCTGCACCCCGGCGCTGACCGTGGCTCCTCCGCGGGCCGACACCCTCCCCGAAGACTCTGCGCCCCGGCGCTGACCGTGGCTTCCCGCAGTCTGACTCCTCCCCGCG
>CM065744.1:49927942-49937942 GCA_033310375.1 Conus canariensis
AACAGACATAAAACATGCACAGATCAACATGACATCGCTGTCAAGAAGAGAAGCGATAGCTGTTTACACTGACAACAAGAGGAGAGTCGATGGAGAACTATAGGAAATACAAGAGTATGAAACATGTCACAAGCATGAAGCGAGGGCTTTAACAACTAGAGGGTCAGACGACGTTTTAGCAAATATCACGAGTACCAGACGAGGACTTCCAGTATGGTTAGAATCACCTAAGGATTTAGGCCTTAAAAGCGCGCGCCCAGGCGCATGTGTGTGTGTGTGTGTGTGTGTGTGTGTGTGTGGTGGTGTGTGTGCGTGCGTGCGTGCGTGCGTGCGTGCGTGCGTGCGTGCGTGAGCGTGTGTGTGTGTGTACGTGTGTGTGTGTGTGTGTGTGTGTGTGTGTGTGTGTGTGTGTGCATATCTGTGTGTGTGTGTGTGTGTGTGTGCATATCTGTGTGTGTGTGTGTGTGTGTGTGTGTGCATATCTCTGTGTGTGTGTGTGTGTGTGTGTGTGTGCGTGTGGTGTGTTGTGTGTGTGTGTGTGTTGACAAATGCAAGAGAGGAGAGTTTAGCGAGGGCTTTAACAAATATAGGAGAAAAGATGAAGTCGAGAGCTTTACCAAATCTAGGAGAGGAGAGTCAGTCGAAGGCTTTAACAATTAAAAGAAATGATTGATAGATGAGGGTTTTAACAGTCAAAAGAAAGGAGAGTTAGATCAGAAAGGCATGCCAGACATGGGATTTAATAATCCTAAGAAAGGAGCGGTAGACACCAGCTTTAACAATCCTAAAAGAGGAGAGTCAGAGAGTTAGACGAGGGCTTTAACAATCCTAAAAAAAAAGGAGAGTTAGACGATGGCTTTAACAATCCTAAGAAAGGAGTGTGAGAGAGTTAGATGATGGCTTTAACAATCCTAAGAAAGGAGAGTTAGACGAGGGCTTTAACAATCCTAATAAAAGGAGAGTTAGACCAAAGCTTTAACAATCCTAAGAAAGGAGAGTTAGACGAGGGCTTTAACAATCCTAAGAATGGAGAGACAGACGAGGCTTTAACAATCCTAAGAAAGGAGAGTTAGGCGAGGGCTTTAACAATCCTAAGAATGGAGAGTCAGACGAGGCTTTAACAATCCTAAGAAGGGAGAGTTAGACGAGGTTTTAACAATCCTAAAAAAGGAAGAGTTAGACCAAGCTTTAACAATCCTAAGAAAGGAGAGTTAGACGAGGCTTTAACAATCCTAAGAAGATGGAGAGCAGTAAGATGGCTTTAACAATCCTAAGAAAGGAGAGTAGACGAGGGCTTTAACAATCCTAAGAATGGAGAGTCAGCGAGGGCTTTAACAATCCTAAGAAGGAGAGTAGACGAGGGCTTTAACAATCCTAAGAAAGGAGAGTTCAGACGAGGGCTTTAACAATCCTAAGAAGGAGAGTCAGACGAGGGCTTTAACAATCCTAAGAAAGGAGATTTAGACGAGGGCTTTAACAATCCTAAGAATGGAGAGTCAGATGAGGGCTTTAACAATCCTAGGAAAGGAGAGTTAGACGAGGGTTTTAACAATATTCGGAAATTAGAGTCAGACGAGGGCTTTAACAATCCTAAGAATGGAGAGTCAGACGAGGGCTATAACTAAGAAAGGAGAGTTTAGAGACGAGGGCTTTAACAATCCTAAGAAAGGAGAGTCAGACGAGGGCTTTAACAATCCTAAGAAAGGAGAGTCAGACGAGGGCTTTAACAATCCTAAGAAAGGGGAGTTAGACAGGGCTTTAATAATCCTAAGAAAGGGGAGTTACACAAGGGCTTTAACAGTCTTAAGAAAGGAGAGTTAGACAAGGGCTTTAATCATAAGAAAGGAGAGTTAGACGAGGGCTTTAACAATCATAAGAGAGGAGAGTTAGACGAGGGCTTTAATCATAAGAAAGGAGAGTTAGACGAGGGCTTTAACAATCCCAAGAAAGGGGAGTTAGACGAGGACGTTAAGAACCCTGAAACGGAGAATCAGATGAAGGCTTTTTAACAATCCTAAGACAGGAAAGTTAGACGAGGGCTTTAACAATTGCAAGAAAGGAAAGGAAGTAGACGGCGTCACCAGTTATAAGAAAGGAGATTTAGACGAGGGCTTTAACAATTATAAGAAAGCACTAATAGACGAGTGTTTTACCTATTATACGAAAGGAGAGTAAGACAAAGGCTTTAACAATTTAAACAAACAAAGTTAGACGAGTTACCAATCATAAGAAAGGTGACTGAGACGACGGCTTTAATAGGAAAAGAAAGGAGGCTTAGGCCCGAGCTTTAAAGATTGAAAGAAAGGGGAGTTAGACGAGGGCTTTACCAAGTATAAGAAAATAGAGTTAGACAAGGTCTTTAATAATATAAACAAAACAAAACAAAACAAAACAAAGCAAAACAAAAAGATAGAACGGGCTTTACCAAACCAAAGAAAGGAGAGTTAGACAGGGGCTTTAACAATTCAAGGAAAGGAGAGTTAGACAGGGGCTTTAAATCAAGAAGGAGAGTTAACAGGGCTTAACAATTCAAGAAAGGAGAGTTAGACAGGGGCTTTAACAATTCAAGGAAAGGAGAGTTAGACGAGAGCTTTAACAATTCAAGGAAAGGAGAGTTAGACAGGGGTTTTAACAATTCAAGGAAAGGAGTTAGACAGGGGCTTTAACAATTCAAGGAAAGAGAGTTAGACGAGAGCTTTAACAATTCAAGGAAAGGAGAGTTAGACGAGGGCTTTAACAATCCAAAGAAAGGATAGTTAGACGAGAGCTTTAACAATTATAAATCAGGAGAGTTAGTCGAGGGCTTCAACAATTCAAGGAAAGGAAAGTTAGTCGATGGCTTTAACAATCCTAAGAAAGAAGAGTTAGACGTGGGCTTTAACAATGAGAAGAAAGGAGAGTTAGACGAAGGTTATAACAATTGAAAGAAAGGAGAGTTAGACGAGAGCTTTTCCAATTACAAGAAAGGATAGGTAGGCGAGGGCTTTAACAATTGTATAAAAGGGTGTTAGATGAGGACTTTAAGAGTTCCAAGAAAGAGATATTTAGATGAGGGCTTTAATAAATATAAGACAGTAGAGCTAGACGAGGCTTTCAAAATTATTATAAAGGAGAGTTAGACAAGGGCTTTAACATTTCTAAGCAAGGAAAGTTACACGAGAGCTTTAACTACTACAGGAAAGGTGAATTAGACAAGGGGTTAACTATTATAAGAGAGGGGAGTTAGATGAGGGCTTTAACAAATCTGATAAAGGAGAGTTAATCAAGGGCTTTAAAGATTATAAGGAAGGAGTTTAAGATGAGGGCTTTTACGAATTTAAAGAAGGAGTTAGATGAGGGCTTGAAAATCTGACAAAGGAGAGTTAGGCAAGGGCTTTCACAATCCTAAAAAGGGAGAGTTAGACGAGGGCTTTAACAATTATAACCCAGGAGAGTTATTCGAAAACTTTAAGAATTGTACAAAAGAGAGTTTAATAAAGGCTTTAACAATGATTAGGAGGGAGAGTTAGACGAGGGCTTTAACAATTATAAGAAAAGAGGGTTAGGCGAGGGTTTTAACAACTCAAAGAAAGGAGAGTTACACGAGGGCTTTTAAAAATTCAAACAAAGGAGAGTTACGCGAGGGCTTTAACAATTGTGTAAAAGAGAGTTAGACGAGGGATTTCACAATTGAAAGAAAGGAGAGTTAGCGAGGGCTTTAACAATTGTAGGAAAAGGGAGTTAGCCGAGGGCTTTAACAATGATAGGAAAGGAGACTTAAACGAGGGCTTTAACAATTATAAGAAGGTAGAGTTAGGCGAGGACTTTAATAATTCAAAGAAAGGAGATTTAGACGAGGGCTTTACCAATTCAAAGAAAGGAGAGTTAGACAAGAGCTTTAATAATAAGAAGAAAGGAGAGTTAGGCAAGGATTTTGCCATTATAAGAAAGGACAGGTAGGCGTGAGCTTTTACAGTTATATGAAAAGAGGGTTAGATGAGGGCTTTCATAATTCTAAGAAAGCAGATTTTGATGAGGGCTTTAGCAATTGTAGAAAGGAGAGATAAGATGGGCGTTGATTACGAGTTATAAGAAAGGAGAGTTAAACAAAATCTTTAACAATTGTAAGAAAGTAGATTTAGACATGGGCTTTAACATTTAACACAAAGCAAAGTTAAAGGAAATCGTTAACAATTAAAAGAAAGAGAGTTAGACCAGGGCTTTAACAGCTATAAAAAGAGAGTTAGTCGAGGGATTTTACAATTATAAAAGGGAGAGTCAGACGAGGGCTTTAGCAATTAGAAGGAAGGAGTATTTGTCAAGGTCTTTAACAATTATGAAAAAAGAGCCAGTTGAGGGCTTAAATATAAGAAAAGAGACTTATGTAATGGCTTTAACATTTATAAGAAAGCACATTTACACGAGAACTCTAACAATTTTGAGAAATGAGAGTTAGCAGACGGCTTCAACAACTATAATAAAGCAAAGCTGGATGAGGGCTTTCACAATCATAAGAAAGGACAGTTAATAAATTAGAATAAATTAAAAGTCCGTCAAGGGCTTTAATAGGTTGAAAAAAAGGAGAGTTTAGACGAAGGCTTTAACGAGTAGAAGAAAGGAGAGTTACACGAGGGCTGTAACAATAAGAAGGAAGGAGTGTTAGACGAGGGCTGTAACAATCAGAAGACGTAGTGTTAGACGAAGAAGACTTTAACAATGAGAAGGAAGCAGAGTGTGACGAGGGCTTTAACGATTAGAAGAAAGGAGAGTTAGATGAGGGCTTTAACAGTTATAGGAAAGGAGAATTAGACCAGGATTTTGATATTTGTAGCAAAGGAGAGTTATCCCAGCGCTTGAACAGTCATAAGCAAGGAGAGTCAGATGAAGGCTTTAACAATTAAAAGGAAAGCAGAGTTACATGAGGGCTTTAACAACTGTAAGTAAAGACAGTTCTCCGAGTGCTTTAACATTTGTAAGAAACGAGAGTTGGACGAGGGCTTTCACTATCATAATGAAGGAGTGTTAGACGAGGGCTATAACAATTTTAAGAAAGGAGAGTTAGACGAGGGCTATAACTATTGTAAGAAAGGAGAGTTAGAGACGAGGGCTTCAACAATTTTAAGAAAGGAGAGTTAGACGAGGGCTATAACAATTGTAAGAAAGGAGACTTAGACGAGGGCTTTAACAATTGTAAGAAAGGAGACTTAGACGAGGGCTTTAACAATTGTAAGAAAGGAGACTTAGACGAGGGCTTTAACAATTGTAAGAAAGGAGAGTTAGACGAGGGCTATAGCACTTGTAAGAAAGGAGAGGTAGACGAGGCTTCAACTGTTATAACAAAGGAGATATAGAGCAGGGCTTTAACAAGTATAACAAAGGAGAGTAATACCAGGGCTTTAACAATCATAACAAAAGAGAGTGAGACCAGCGGTTTAACAATTATAACAAAGGAGAGATAGACGAGGGTTCTGCCAAATATATGAGAAGAATCAATCGAGGGCTTTAACAATCAGAACGAGAATCAGACGAGGCCTCTGGTACATAAAGAGTGGAGAGTAAGAAGAGAGCTTGTGACAAATTTCAGAAGAGAGAGTCAGTTGAGGGTTTTGTCAAAGAGAGAGTCAGTTGAAGTTTTGTCAAAGAGAGAGTCAGTTGAGGGTTTTGTCAAAGATAGCAGAGTTAGGTGTGAAAGCTTTAGCAGGTTAAACAAAAGGGAATCAGACGAAGGCTTTCACAATGTTAAGAAGGGAGAGTTAGTCAAGGGTTTTATGAAAAAGGGAGAGTCAAATGAGGGCTTTGACAAATCGAAGAAAGGAAAGGCAGTCTAGGGCTTTAACAAATTTCAGAAAGGAAAGTCAGGTGAGGTCTTTGACACAAATCAGAAAGGAGAGTCAGTTGAGGGCTTTAACACAATCATATTCAGAAAGGAGAATCACGTGTGGGCTTTAACACAAGTCAAGTCAATTCAGGTCGAAATTATCTTTATTGAGGGTTAAAGAATAAGCATTCCAGCTTTTCCTTTTTTTAAGTCAGAAAGGAGCGCCAGGTGAGGACTTCAACACATTTCAGAAAGAAGAGTCAGGTTAGCACTTTAACGTATGTCAGAAAGGAGAGATAGTCGAGGGGGGGGGGGGTTATTCAATTTTCAGAAAGGAGAGCCAGGCGAAGAGCAGAATCTGAAGAGGGCTTTTAACAATTATAACGAAATCAGATAAAGGCTTTCAGAATCAAAAAGCTAGCGAGAAGGAACGCTAACATTCAGAACAAAAATCAGACAAGGATTTAGAAAAAAAAAAAAGACAATGGTGGAAGGGAAGAGGCAACACGAGGAATGAACGAAATATAGGAAAAGTCAACCAATGCTTTACCAAGTAGAAGCTGCATCAGGCAATGGCTTGGAATGAGTAGGGTCAGAGCGGGTTTCCACAGTTATAACGTGAGGTACGAAAGACGATGTTTGTGAAACTCATACTGAGATTCATGTAAGGGTTTTGACAACTTTAGAAGAAAAATGTAGGGGGGGGGGGGGGGGGGGGGGGGGGGGGGGGGGGGGGGGGGGGGGGGGGTAGGTGCGTGCGTGCGTGAGTGCGTTGTGTGTATATACATCGAAATTAGCCGAGATGGAGAACGTAGAAAACAGTATTACCCTTGCAAAACAATATCCAGTACGTGATAGTCAGCAAGACCGGCCAAGGGGAACGAGGTCTCTGACGTTTTTTGTAATTGCGGGAAGAAGAGACCATCTATCATGGATCAAAGGTAAAGAGAGAGAGCACTGCCTCTGTCGCGAGGAGGCGGTAAGGGTTAGCCAAATGATACGGATGATGAGGACGGGGTGTGAGACGGGAATAGGGGCCAGAGTGGGATGGGGTGGGGTGAGGAGCATCACGTCATTATACGCAGTTGTGTGTCTGTGTTTGTGTTTCGTTTACTCAGCGAAAGATGTGCTGAAAGGTGTCATTTTCAAATTAAGGATTGGACTTGTTGTTGTGAACACATTTTAAATGCAGGATTCGGAGCACCCTGGGCATTACTCATTATTACACAATGGAGGAACAGGAGAGAGAGAGAGAGAGAGAGAGAGAGAGAGAGAGAGAGAGAGAGAGAGAGAGAGAGAGAGAGAGAGAGAGACCATGCCTCTGTGTCTCTGTCTGTCTGTCTGCCTGCCTGCCTCTCTTTCTCCTCTCTCTCTCTCTCTCTCTCTCTCTCTCCTCTCTCTCTCTCTCTCTCTCTCTCTCTCCAACCCAAATGTCCACTCTCTCTCTCTCTTTTCTTTTTCACTTCTCTCCTCTCTGGCTCTTCTATCCTCCCGCCCCCTCCCCCCCCCCCTCCACACCCCTGCGCCTTCTAACTCCGCTTCCTTCTTCTCTCCCTCCCTGACACAAACACAAGCTGGCTGACTTCAACAAGCTGGCTGACTTCAACAAGCTGGCTGACTTCAACAAGCTGGCTGACTTCAACAAGCTGGCTGACTTCTTTTGAGATTTTGTAAACCGAAGAGTTTATATTTTGTTGTGGTCCTTTTTTTTCACGGTCGACCCAGAAACCACAAACGTCATCTAATGCTGCCTCCATTTTGAGTGAGTGAAGAGCAAGTGGGCCAAACACAAATAGTCCGTGAGAACTGGTGGAAGGAACCACAGCAAGGTGTTCCTGTAACAGTTAGGATGACGCTGAAAGAAGCATTAAACGCCAATAGAAAAAGAATGAGAGGAATACATGAGGTAAAGGAATGAATCACCTGAGGTAGTACAGTGTCCATTTCACATGTAAAATTATCCAATGCACATGCCATTGCCGTACCTAGAAACCAAATGCTAGATGCAACAATATACATCAATCGACATTCAAACTGATACACCCACAAACACAACACGCCTTCAAGTTATATGATGTGTGTATTTGCGCTCACACACACACACACACACACACACACACACACACACACACACACACACACACACACACACACACACACACACACACACAGAGTAGGAGTCCAGGGACAAGTACACTGGAGGACACATTTTGTTTTAAACAATGCTGATTCCTTCCACCACAGATACCTGTATTTTTGTAACTGTCCTCGATGTTGTCCACATTCCAGACTGTTGTGTTTCTATGCTTGTGCATTTGGTTGTAATTAATCAGGATGTGACTCTAGGGGAAAAAAAAAATAAACAGAGTGAAAAGAGACCTGTGATCAGTTAAGACACATGTGGCTGTTATTCTGATCGTGAACGCAGCAGAGAGAGAGAGAGAGAGAGAGAGAGAGAGAGAGAGAGAGAGAGAGAGAGAGAGAGAGAGAGAGAGAGAGAGAGAGAGAGAGAGAGAGAGAGAGCAGAGTAGAGTAGAGTATTGCCAATGTTCATTTTCGTTGTACTAGAGAAAAGCATGATCAGTGATGTCATCGTTGTCGTCGTCTTGATCGTCGATATCACCGTCATCGTCATCATCAACATCAGTGTCGTCACCACCATCAACAACCAGATCAGTATCGGGCTGATAAAGATGGCGATGACGACGAGAGAGACGACAATGAAATGTATTATAGAAATATTGTATGTAGTAAAACCTGTGTAGAAACACTGATGATTTGCTGATGCTGTCCATGTGCTGGTGTCGCTAGATGTAGCTGTGTCTATTGAAACATGTCCTGTAATTACTCTGTGATAGTGTATCTGGGCAATAAACTTTGGGAAAAAAATCTGAATATTTGACATGCATAAACAGAAGACGTCTCTGTTGATTTATAGTGTGTGTTGTGTGTGTGTGTGTGTGTGTGTGTGTGTGTGTGTGTGTGTGTGTGTGTGTGTGTGTGCGTGCGTGCTTGAGTGCGTGCATGCGTGCGTGCGTGCGTGTGTGTGTGTGTGTGTGTGTGTGTGTGTGTGTGTGTTTGTGTGTGTGTGTGTGTGTGTGTGTGTGGGTGGGTGGGTGAGAGAGAGAGAGAGAGAGAGAGAGAGAGAGAGAGAGAGAGAGAGAGAGAGAGAGAGAGAGAGAGAGTAGCATGTCTACTATAACTATCATTTATCCCCTCATCCCTATCATCCTACCATCGTCCCACCACCATTGTCAGCACCACAACCATCATTAAAAAAAAAAAAAACCTCCACCTTATCTTTTAACATCCCCACCATCACCAAAAGCACCTTAACCACTGTCCTTATTATGACATTTTCGTCACCATATCCACTTCCTCCTTCCTCTTCTTTATCCGCTGACAAGTCTCTTCCCATCAACCCACTGTCTCTCAGGTACATGTATGTATTCACATTGTCGACTACATTAACAGGAAAGAAAAAGAAAGAAAGAAAGACAAAAGAAAAGAAAGAAAGAAAAGAAAGAAAGAAACAATGAAAGCGTGCATCACCTGCGAGTCTTTAACTTGTGTCAATGATGAGACAGCAGAGGGAAACTTCATACCAGAATCTTCAGACCAGAACGCCGATCTTCAAAGCTCTACTTTATTCATTATATGGACCAAAAAACGTTTTCTACATTAAAAAAAAAACAAAAAACAACCAACATAGACTTAAAAGAGCGGCGGCCATTCAAGTAAAGGGAGTTCACTCCCTGAGCTACAGGTGGGCTAACTACAACGCCTATTTTTGGTTCAGTGATTTCCCCCCCCCCCCCCCCCCCCCCCACCAGTAACATTGTAGCGAGATGTCATGACCTGGTCTTAGGACCAGCCCCCCCCCCCCCCCCCACCACCACTCCCCTCCTTCACCGAGAAGCACTGGTCATTGTACTCCCAGTTCTTATAGAACTCTGTGTGTGTGTGTGTGTGTGTGTGTGTGTGTGTGTGTGTGTGTGTGTGTGTGTGTGTGTGTGGGTGAGTGTGTCCGTCCGTCCGTGGTCAAAATGTGTTCCACTCGCTCCAGACAAAACTACTGGGCCGATCTTTCTGAAATTTGTAGGTATGCTCATTATGGGTCAGGGATGATGCCCGATGTTTTACTTTACCTAACAGTTGTAACGGCCTTAACGGGTTTTCTTCTTCATGCAATATATCAGAAAG
>CM065744.1:49947942-49952942 GCA_033310375.1 Conus canariensis
ATCAGTGTTCAATGATGAATAGCAATCATTCGACTTTCATTCTAACCGTCATTGTTGCTCTTTAGTGATGGATAACTATCAATCTAACTGTCACTGTCAGTGTTCAATGATGGACAGCAATCATTCTAACCGTCATTGTCACATCTATAGTAATGGATAACTATCAACCTAGCCGTCACTATCAGTCTTCCGTGATAGATGGCTATCAATGTAACTCTCACTGTCAGTACTCAATAATGGATAACTATCAATGTAACTCTCACTGTCAGTCCTCAATAATGGATAACTATCAATATAACTCTCACTGTCAGTCCTCAATAATGGATAACTATCAATCTAACTCTCACTGTCAGTCCTCAATAATGGATAACTATCAATCTAACTCTCACTGTCAGTCCTCAATAATGGACAACTATCAGTCTAACTCTCGCTGTCAGTCTTCAGTGATAGATTACTATCAGAGGCTGGTCATAACGCTGGGGCACTGTTAACATCACGTATAAGAAAATGAGACACTGTCATTTTCAGTGGTGGAGGACTCTCTCTCTCTCTCTCTCTCTCTCTCTCTCTCTCTCTCTCTCTCTCTCTCTCTCTCTCTCTCTCTCTCACTCTCTCTCTCAGACCCTGTCTCTTCATTGTTTCACCACTCCCCTACCCCTCTCTCCCTCTGTCTCTCTCTCTGTCAGAGACTGTCTTCATGTTTCCCCACTCCTCCCTCTCTCCCTCCCCCTCCCTCCACCCCCCCTCTCTCTCTCTCTCTCTCTCTCTCTCTCACTGTCCCTGTCTGTCTGTCTGTCTGTCTCTCTCTTTCAGAGTCTCTGTCTTCATTTTGTTTCCACACACCCCTCCCTCCCTCTCTCTCTTCCCCTCCCTCCCTCTCTCTCTCTCCCTCCCTCCCTCCCCCTCTGTCTCCCTCCCTCCCGCTCTCTCTCCCTCCCTCCCTCCCTCCCTCTCCCTCTCCTTTCTCTCTCTCTCTCTCTCTCTCTCTCTCTCTCTCTCTCTCTCTCTTTCTCTCTCAATTTACGTTGTCGCAGATGCCCTGCAGCAGTTCATAGTCAGGTTACACTGGTCCTTAATTGGCAACAGGAGAACCTGGAGTGGACAGGCACCAGGAAGCACAGTGCTGCACGTTTCTTTCAGCACAGGACGTTGTCTTCAGACACCCGTGCAACGCATGATTCTTCTTGCACCTTTCCTCATCAGCTGGATCGTAACGGGTGCTTTCCTCTGAACAAAAAAAAGAATCAACGTGTCTGCTATTACTGCGCATTATTATTTCCTTCAGAAAAAAAAAAAAAAAAAACGTCGGCGGTAAAATTCAGCGTGGGTTAGGCAATCAGAAATAACCAGCCCTTTCCCCCTATAACACACAGCCACATGATCAATAAAACAAACCACCATGTTATAAATGTTACACGACAAGGCTTATTCATGCTACAGATTGTTAAACTGGTTACTAGTTCGACAACAAGTTTGATGGATAAAAGACACGTAGCGTTGTAATACATGGGTGCACGTACAGCAAACACGATGGTGCTGCAGCTACCTTTTGTTGTGTAAAGGAAACAGGTAGAAAACATTCGCTGTGTGTAGCCAGTGTATTAAACACATGGACCGACGTACTGATACACATCAGTTTAGGGCATAGCATATGCTTGCCTCCTTACCGCTTGGCTTAGAGCAGTTTATAGCCATGTCGGTATACTTTATCCTAAAAAAAAAAAAAAAGGGGGGCAGCAGAGGGACATCCGGAGTCATGAACCGGGTGTGGCCCAACCCCCTAGAGTGTCAGGAGTTAAGGGCCGAAACACTTGCTTGAAGGGGGCTTCTCTTCTGAGGACTCTCTGCTGCCACGCTCTCCACGAGTTTCTTTCTACTGATGCATGGGTAAACCATTGACTTCCGGGAATAGGCCGGAGGACGTCCGGGAAAGACCGGAGGACACTGGGAAAGACCAGAACCAAGGGCTCTGTGGGCTGGCTCCCCACTTTGCCTTAAACATGTGGCTACTAAGAATAAAAGGAAAAGATGCTCCCAGGATTCACCGAAAGGGGGAGAGAATGATGAATCCATCGGTGCTCAACCAATCATGACTGCAAATCCCAAACGGACTATGAACATGGACCAAATGGAATATCCATGTGTCTGTGGAAAGCGTTTCGCTACCACCCGTGGCATGAAGATCCACAGAACAAAGATGGGATGTGTGAAGACTCATCTGAATGAGCAGCAGCGCACTGCATCAGCAGATAAGACGTCGGAAGACCAAGGCCAGATTTAAACCACAGTGCCAAGGACATCCACGCTGTTGGTTCGGATGAGGAATTTGCACAGGCCCTCGATGCCAGGCGCCTGAAACTCAACCTGCCACGAGCAAACGAAACTGAAGATTGGGAGAAACTGGATGCAAAAATCGTCCAAAGACTCGATGCACTGATAGGGAAAAGCACCCTGGAACACAAACTAGCCACATATGGGGACATTGTGTATGCCACATGTAGAGACGCCTATGGAGCAAAACTACCCAAAGAGAAAACACCTCCAAAGAAATCCAGACGCCAAGAAAAGATGGACAAGATCAGGGTCCAAAAGAAAAACCTCAAGATGCAAATGAAGACCGCACTGCCAGCTGAAAAACAAGGCTTGGAAAAACTGTGGAAAGACCTGAAAGAAAAACACAGCGCCCTCAGCAAAGCGGAATCTGCGAGGAAGAGGAAGAGCAAAAAGAAGAAGACACAAGAGCGCTTCTTCAGAGACCCCTTCCAGTTTGCCAGAACACTGTTTGAGCAGCCAAAATCTGGGACCCTAAGTGTGGACAAAGGAGTTCTTGAGCAGCATCTGAGGAAAACATACTCTGACCCACAGAGCAAAGCACCACTCGACATTCAAGGTCTGGTGTGGCCAACCAACCCTGAGGAACAGTTCAATGGCAAGCCTCCAACGTTGGCGGAAATCAAGAAGGTGGTCGACAAAGCCAGAGCCAAATCATCACCAGGGCCAAACGGAATACCTTACCAGCTTTACAAGAAATGTCCCAAGGTGCTGGAGTGGCTCCACAGGCTGCTGCGATCGGCTTGGAGAAACCAGAAGATCAGCGGCCAGTGGATGACGGCAGATGGTGTGTACATCCCCAAAGAGCAAAACTCAAGTGACATCAGCCAGTTCAGGCCAATATCACTACTGAACGTCGAAGGGAAAATCTTCTTCTCTGTCATGGCAGCAAGGCTGACCAAGTACCTGATGGAAAACAAGTACTTGGATGTGTCAGTCCAGAAAGGTGGCATCCCAGGCGTGGCTGGCTGTGTAGAACACGCCACAATGATCTGGGACGCAATCCAAAAAGCAAAAACAGAAAAGAGAGACCTGGACGTAGTGTGGCTTGATCTGGCAAACGCATATGGATCTGTGCCCCATGAGATGATACAGTTGGCTCTTGAGATGTACCATGTGCCAAAGAACATCCGCGACATGCTCAAGAAGTACTTCAATGGCTTCTCAATGCGGTTCTCTACCAAGGAGTACACAACAGACTGGATCAACTTGGAAGTGGGTATTGCAATGGGCTGTGCAATTTCCCCAATACTGTTCGTGCTGGCAATGGAACTCATCTTGAAAGCAGCAACAAACAACGCGAGACAAACAGACCTTGGCGATGGATACAAGATGCCTCCTCTCAAGGCCTTCATGGATGACACTACAGTGATTTCATCCAGAGAAGACGAGACACGTCGTGTGCTGGAGAGGCTGGACGACATAGTTGCCTCATCCAGAATGAAGTTCAAGCCAAAGAAATCACGGAGTCTCTCACTGAGGAAAGGAAAAGTGGCCGGATCTGTGGTCTTCAGTGTTGCCAACCAGGCCATTCCAACAGTCACAGAAGAACCAGTCAAGAGCCTTGGAAGATGGTATGATGATACGCTGAAAGACACACAAAGAGCAAAAGAAACCAAGCAGATGGCGGAGGAAGGCTTGGAGACCATTGACCAGTGTGGGCTCCCTGGCAAATACAAGGTCTGGTGTCTGCAGTTCATGCTGATACCAAAGCTCCTATGGCCTCTGATGATATACGACATCTGCACCAGCACAGTGGAGGCAATGGAAGCCAAAATCAACAAGTTCACAAGGAAATGGCTTGGTGTCCCACCCTGTCTGACTGACATAGCGCTGTACTGTCGCCAAGCAAAGCTGAAACTACCACTGAAATCCATCCTGGAGGAATACAAAGCAGGGAAGATCAGACTTCAAAGCATGCTGGAGGACTCAGGAGACAAGGTGGTAGAAGCAATCAAGCCCCAGCTGAAGACAGGCAGAAAATGGAAAGTTCAAGAGGCGATGGATTCTGCAAAAGAAAGTCTCAAGATCAGAGAAATAACAGGACACACACAGACCAACAGACAAGGACTAGGAGTGACCAAAACTGAATGGTGGTCAAAGGCCAAAGGAAAAGACAAAAGAGACATGATGATTCAGGAGATGAGAAAAGAAGAAGACCAAAAAAGACTCCAAAAAGCAGTCCAGCAGAGCCAGCAAGGGCAATGGACAACGTGGGAGAATGCACTCCAAAGAAGTATCACTTGGAATGACATTTGGCACATGGCCCCTCTCAGGATCAGCTTCATTCTCAGATCTGCATATGACCTTCTGCCCTCAAATGCAAACCTGGTGAAGTGGGGGAAAACAGACGATCCTGCATGCCCCCTCTGCCATGAAAAACAAACAGTGGAGCATGTCCTAAGCTCATGTAAAGTAGCCCTGGCTCAAGGAAGGTACACATGGAGGCACAACCAAGTGCTCAAAGAGATTGTACAAGTAGTCTGGGCTAGTACCAACACCACAAAAGGGAAAATCAGGACTCCAAAAGCACCCGCAACATTCTTCACGGCAGGAGGCAGCAAATCATGGCCAAGAACAACAGTGCCACTCGAAACATGCAGGCAGAGTGTGCTGGACGGGGCAGATGACTGGGAGTGCACTGCAGACCTCCCAGAATGGAAGAGTCA
>CM065744.1:49957942-49962942 GCA_033310375.1 Conus canariensis
GTAAATTCCAAGGTATTTATACATATTAACAATTTGTAATGCTTGGTTTCCAAAAGACCACTTTTCAGATGAAGACAGATAACCACCATTTCTAAAGACAACTACATTTGATTTATCCAAGTTGACAATAAGATCCAGTCGGTTTGCTGTTTTTAATAACACGTTCAACTGATTCTGAAGACCTATAACACTATCAGAAAACAAAACGACATCATCAGCAAATAAAAGTATGAACAACTCAATAAGATCAGGAGATAACTGAACGCCATGCCTACCACATCTCAGAATGTCCTTTGTCAACTCATTAATAAAGAGTGAGAAAAGAACAGGGGAGCAGACCTCCCCTTGCTTTAAGCCTCTAGGACACAGAAAAGTGTCCGTCATATTTCCCCCAGCACGAACTTTGGCTTTAACGACATTGTACATACTTTTTACAGCATAAAGAATCTTCCCATGGAAACCGTTCTTATACAATATAGTCCACAGTTTGTCCCTACTAACCGAATCGAAGGCCTTGCGAAAATCAATAAAAGCAACATACAATTTTCTGTGCCTTATTAACTGTTTTTGAATCAAAGAATAAAGTGTAAATATGTGATCGAATGTGCTATGATTTTCCCTGAATCCTGCTTGTTCTTCCCCAATGATATCAGAGAGAGAGAGAGAGAGAGAGAGAGAGAGAGAGAGAGAGAGAGAGAGAGAGATGGCAGACATACAGGCAGACGGACAGACGGATAGACAGAAAGACAAACATAGCGTTAGTGAAACACCCAAACAGACAGGCAGGAGTCAGAGTCCAGCTGAATGAATAGAACAGCAAGGAAGACATAACGGATAGGAGAAAGGGAGAAAGAAAGCAAGAGAGAGCGGAAAGAAGTGCAGGAAAGAAGGAGGATTAAGGGGTTGTCGAGAGGAAGTAGGATCTAGAAAGAATATAGGGATTAAAATGAAAAAAAAAAAGAAAAATTATTAAACAAGGAAACAAAACAAGGTAATACGGCGGCAAGAGGGAAAAGAGAGGAATAAAGGCAATGGTGGGATGGAGAGAGCAAGAGGTGAAAGAGAGGAATAAAGGCAATGGGAGGATGGAGAAGAGCAAGAGGTGAAAGAGAGGAATAAACGCAATGTCAGGATGGAGAGAGCAAGAGGTGAAAGAGAGGAATAAAGGCGATGGGAGGATGGAGAGAGCAAGAGGGGAAAGAGAGGAATAAAGGCAATGGGGGGATGGAGAGAGCAAGAGGTGAAAGAGAGGAATAAACGCAATGTCAGGATGGAGAGAGCAAGAGGTGAAAGAGAGGAATAAAGGCAATGGGAGGATGGAGAGAGCAAGAGGTGAAAGAGAGGAATAAAGGCAATGGGGGGATGGAGAAGCAGAGGTGAAAGAGGAAAAGCAAGGAGGATGGAGACAAGGTGAAAGAGAGGAATAAAGGCAATGGGAGGATGGAGAGACAAGAGGTGAAAGAGAGGAATAAAGGCAATGGGAGGATGGAGAGAGAGCAAGAGGTGAAAGAGAGGAATAAAGGCAATGGGGGGGGGGGGGGGATGAGAGAGCAAGAGGGAAAGAGAGGAATAAAGGCAATGGGGGATGGAGAGAGCAAGAGGGAAAAGAGAGGAATAAAGGCAATGGGGAGGATGGAGAGAGCAAGAGGGAAAGAAGGAAAGAGAGGGAGGAGAAAGGACAAGAGGGGAAGGAGGAAGAGGCATGAGGGGAAAGCAAGAGGGAAATAGAAAGGCAATGGGAGGATGGAGAGAGCAAGAGGGGAAAGAGAGGAATACATGCGATGGGAGGATGGAGAGAGCAAGAGGGGAAAGAGAGGAATAAAGGCAATGGGAGGATGGAGAGAGCAAGAGGGGAAAGAGAGGAATAAAGGCGATGGGAGGATGGAGAGAGCAAGAGGGGAAAGAGAGGAATAAAGGCAATGGGAGGATGGAGAGAGCAAGAGGGGAAAGAGAGGAATACATGCGATGGGAGGATGGAGAGAGCAAGAGGGGAAAGAGAGGAATAAAGGCGAATGGGAGGATGGAGAGAGCAAGAGGGGAAAGAGAGGAATAAAGGCGATGGAGGATGGAGAGAGCAAGAGGGGAAAGAGAGGAATAAAGGCGATGGGAGGATGACAGAGCAAGAGGGGAAAGAGAGGAATAAAGGCAATGGGAGGATGGAGAGAGCAAGAGGTGAAAGAGAGGAATAAAGGCAATGGGAGGATGGAGAGAGCAAGAGGTGAAAGAGAGGAATAAAGGCAATGGGGGATGGAGAGAGCAAGGGTGAAAGAGAGGAATAAAGGCAATGTCAGGATGGAGAGAGCAAGAGGTGAAAGAGAGGAATAAAGGCAATGGGAGGATGGAGAGAGCAAGAGGTGAAAGAGAGGAATAAAGGCAATGGGAGGATGGAGAGGCAAGAGGTGAAAGAGAGGAATAAAGGCAATGGGGGGATGGAGAGAGCAAGAGGTGAAAGAGAGGAATAAACGCAATGTAGGATGGAGAGAGCAAGAGGTGAAAGAGAGGAATAAAGGCAATGGGAGGATGGAGAGAGCAAGAGGGGAAAGAGAGGAATAAAGGCAATGGGAGGATGGAGAGAGCAAGAGGTGAAAGAGAGAGGAATAAAGGCAATGGGGGGGGATGAGAGAGCAAGAGGGGAAAGAGAGGAATAAAGGCAATGGGAGGATGAGAGAGCAAGAGGGGGGGGGGAGATGAGAAGCAAGGGGGAGGATGAGAGAGCAAGAGGGAAAGAGAGGAATAAGGCAATGGGAGGATGGAGAGAGCAAGAGGGAAAGAGAGGAATAAAGGCGATGGGAGGATGGAGAGAGAGAGGGGAAAGGAGGAATAAAGGCAATGGGAGGATGGGAGAGGCAAGAGAGAAAGGAGGAAAACAGCGATGGGAGGATGAGGACAAGAGGGAAAGAGAGGAATAAAGGCATGGGAGGATGGAGTAGCAAGGGGGAAAGAGAGGAATAAAGGCATGGGGGAGGAGAGAGCAAGAGGGAAAGAGAGGAATAAAGGCATGGGGGAGAGAGAGCAAGAGGGAAAGAGAGGAATAAAGGCAATGGGAGGATGGAGAGAGCAAGAGGGAAAGAGAGAATAAAGCAATGGGAGGATGGAGAGAGCAAGAGGGAAAGAGAGGAATAAAGGCAATGGGGGATGGAGAGAGCAAGAGGGAAAGGAGGAATAAAGGCGATGGGATGGAAGGCAAGAGGGAAGAGAGGATAAGGCATGGGAGGATGGAGAGAGCAAGGGGAAAGAGAGGAATAAGGCAATGGGGGATGGAGAGCAAGGGTGAAAGAGAGAATAAAGGCATGGGGATGGAGAGGCAAGAGGGAAAGAGAGGAATAAAGGCAATGAGGATGGAAGAGCAGAGGAAAGAGAGGAATAAGCAATGGGAGGATGGAGAGAGCAAGAGGGAAAGAGGGAATAAAGGCAATGGGAGGATGGAGAGAGCAAGGGAAAGAGAGGAATAAAGGCAGGGGGATGAAGAGCAAGAGGAAGAGAGGAATAAGGCAATGGAGGATGGAGAGAGCAAGAGGGAAGAGAGGAATAAAGGCAAGGAGGATGGAGAGAGCAAGAGGGGAAGAGAGGAATAAGGCATGGGAGGATGGAGAGAGCAAGAGGGAAGAGAGGATAGGAATGGGGGATGAAGGCAAGAGGGGAAAAGGGATAGGATGGAGGATGGAGAGAGCAAGAGGGGAAAGAGAGGATAAAGGCAATGGGAGGATGGAGAGAGCAAGAGGGGAAAGGAGGAATAAAGGCAATGGGAGGATGGAGAGAGCAAGAGGGGAAAGAGAGGAATAAAGGCATGGGAGGATGGAGAGAGCAAGAGGGAAGAGAGGAATAAAGGCATGGGAGGATGGAGAGAGCAAGAGGGGAAAGAGAGGAATAAAGGCATGGGAGGATGGAGAGAGCAAGAGGGGAAAGAGAGGAATAAAGGCATGGGAGGAGGGAGAGCAAGAGGGGAAAGAGAGGAATAAAGGCAATGGGAGGATGGAGAGAGCAAGAGGGGAAAGAGAGGAATAAGGCGATGGGAGGATGGAGAGAGCAAGAGGGGAAAGAGAGGAATAAAGGCAATGGGAGGATGGAGAGAGCAAGAGGGGAAAGAGAGGAATAAGGCAATGGGAGGATGGAGAGAGCAAGAGGGGAAAGAGAGGAATAAAGGCATGGGAGGATGGAGAGAGCAAGAGGGGAAAGAGAGGAATAAAGCATGGGAGGATGGAGAGAGCAAGAGGGGAAAGAGAGGAATAAAGGCGATGGGAGGATGGAGAGAGCAAGAGGGGAAAGAGAGGAATAAAGGCGATGGGAGGATGGAGAGAGCAAGAGGGGAAAGAGAGGAATAAAGGCGATGGGGTGGAGGAGAAGGGGGAAAGGAGGAATAAGCAGGAGATGAGAGCAAGAGGGGAAAGAGAGGAATAAAGGCGATGGGAGGATGGAGAGAGCAAGAGGGGAAAGAGAGGAATAAAGGCAATGGGAGGATGGAGAGAGCAAGAGGGGAAAGAGAGGAATAAGCGATGGGAGGATGGAGAGAGCAAGAGGGGAAAGAGAGGAATAAAGGCGATGGGAGGATAGAGAAGGGAGACAGAGGGGAAGAGAGGAAAAAGGCGAATAGGAGGAGGATGGAGAGAGCAAGAGGGGAAAGAGAGAAAAGCAGGAATAAAGAAAAGAGAAAAGAATGGGAGGATGGAGAGAGCAAGAGGGGAAAGAGAGGAATAAAGGAATGGGGAGGATGGGAGAGCAAGAGGGAAAGAGAGGAATAAGGCGATGGGAGGATGAAGAAGAGGACAAGAGGGAAAGATGATGGGAGCAATAAGAGTGCGATGGGAGGATAGGAAGAGGTAGCAAAGAGGCAGGGGAAAGAGAGGAATACATGCGATGGGAGGATGGACGAGAGCAGAGGGGAAAGAGAGGAATAAAGGCGATGGGAGGATGGAGAGAGCAAGAGGGAATGGAGGACATGCATGAGGATGGAGAGTGAGAAAAGAGGAATAAGGCGAGGAGGTGGAGAGAGCAAGGAAAGA
>CM065744.1:49967942-49982942 GCA_033310375.1 Conus canariensis
TCATCATCGTCGTCGTCATAACCATCATTATCATCATCAGCATCATCTCATTGTCGTCGCCGTCGTTGTCGTCGTATTGTTATAGTCGTAGTCGTCGTCGTATTGTTATAGTCGTAGTCGTCGTCATCATCATTATCATCGTCGTCCTGTCGTCGTCGTCGTCGTCGTCGTCATTTTCCTCATTCCTTCATCATCATCGTTCCCAGCAAAACTTTCCATAGGAAGGAAAACTACTTGAAATAACAGAAATAAACTTTGATGGAAAAGGCATAACCATCCTTTTCACTTTGAAGAGACACTTGGTATGTGAAAGATATCTGGAAGCACATGTACCACATCTGCCATGCAGTGTGAGGATTGAAGTGTCGTGTTTACCTTTGTTGTATTGGGTTTAGGTGCAGAACACCTCGGGGTATGCCTGTCGTGTCTGCTTATGATTGTATCTTTTCTTATTCTTTTCTTTTGCATTTGTTGGTCCCGTTCGCGTGAACCTTGAAATTAAAACCGAACAAGATGTTATTTTCTAAAGGCTCCATGGGTTCAGTGGGGGTGGAATGGGGGTGGAATGGGGGTTCAGTGGGGGTGGAATGGGGGAAAGATGTGAGTTGGGAATGGAACAGGGAAGAGTGGGGGGGGGGGGGGGGGGTGGGCATGAGTAGACTGTGTTATGATTTTCTCTACACTGATAATAGCATCCACACGTATCACAAAGCAGTAAACATGCAGTGACTAGAACAATAGATTACAAATCGATTATGTTAGTTTTTTCTCAGTTTTGGTCTTGTTCTTGGTCTTCATTTCTCTTCTACCCCCTCCTCCTTTATCATCATCATCATCATCATCATCATCATCATCATCATCATCATCGTCATCATCATCTTCTTCTTCTTCTCCTTGTTCTTGTTCTCACTCTGGCTCTTATTGTTTTTGTTCTTCTTCATCCCCACCTCCTCCTCCTCCTTCTCGTTCTTGTGGTTGTTGTTGTTGTTGTTGTTGTTGTTGTTGTGTTCTTCTTCTTCTTCTTCTTCTTCTTCGTCTTTGTCTTCTTCTTCTTCTTCTTCTTCTTCTTCTTTTTTGCCTTCCTCCTTTACTCCCCACCCCCCCCCTCCCCTCTCTCTCCTTTTTTTCTTCTTCTTATTTTCACAAGAGTCCAGTAAAACGTTCAATGCGAACAGAAAACTGCTCGAAACCAAATACATTAAGTTGGATGAAACAGATGTTATCAGCACCCGCACACAGAAGAGACTCTCCAAATACAACAGGTGTCAAAACAGACCTTCCTCACTCGGGATGCCTGAAGGGATGTAAAGGTCTTACCTATGCTGTGCGTTTAAGTGCAGAGGAATTGACAGTATGCTAGCTACATCTGTTCACGGTTTTTTTTTCCTCTCTATTCTCCCATGTCGTATTATCATGCCCTTCACGTGAATTTGAAAGCATAAACAATGGAGGTTTTTGTCTCTAAGGGTTTTAGTAGATCTACCTGGACAGCAGGGAAAACCAAGATGGAGACGGTCTGAGAAATCAGGCAGGGGAGGAAGGTTGGTGAGAGTGCCATGTGATTTTCCTCACAAATAATACAGCATCCAGCTACATGACTGATAGATCAACATGGAATTTGTTTTATTTACATCATGCCATTTCTCTTGTTCATCATCATTATCATCATCATTACTCATCATCATCATCACCATCATCATCATCATGATCACCGTCATCATCATCACCGTCATCATCATCACCGTCACATCATCATCATCATCATCATCATCATCATCATCATCATCATTATTCCTCTTTTCTTCATTGCAAACCCAGCAAAACTTTCAATTGGAACAAAAAACTGCTTCTACACACTTTTGTGACAAGACATTCTAACTTCCTATAGACTGAAGAGGTACTTGAAACATGGAGGGAGTATTAGGAACACGTCTGCCTCACTCGGCATTCCAAATGCGGTCTTAAGTTCCAAGAAAAAAAAGAAGAAAAAACAGGACTCTAAGGCACAAAAAGAACAATGCAAGACAGGAGATGGCACCGCCAGATATCTCCCTTTTGCCAACGAATCATTGTAATAGACTAAGACGACAAGAAAAACCCAGGACAGGAGATAGCGGCACAAGTATTCCCCATTGCCCGGTGACACTGTGATAGACTAAGGCAGCAAGAAAAAGCTAGGACTGCATATGGTTCCACCAATCTTTCACACTCTGATGGTTTCAACATCAACGATGACAACCGCAGACAGGAGATAGCACACCAGTATTTCCCATTACCCTGTAAAGCGCTGTCATAGATGCTGAGATAACAAGAAGAATTGACATCAGGCTAAGAAGTCATACACACTGTCCTATGGGGTAAACAACAACATAGGTAGGGTGGGTGGTTACATTTTGGTTGATCATCTTCATTCTTCATAACCATTACCATCCAAACCACCTATGCTACCCCCACCCTCACCCCACCCCACCAAATATGTTTCTCTACTACACCCCCCCCCCAACATACACACACATGAAAACACACACACATCACACACACACACACACACACACACACACACACACCACACACACACACACACCACCACCACGCACGCACGCACGCACGCACGCACGCACGCACACACACACACACACACACACACACACTATGTAAACTTCAACTTCTTCTTTTCTTCTTCCTCTTCCTCTTCTTCTTCTTCTTCCTCTTCTTCTTCTTCTCTTAGCTTCCTCTCCTCCTCCTCCTCCTCCTCCTCCTCCTCCTCCTCCTCCCTCCTTTCTGTGTTCTTATTTTCTTCTTTTTTTCTGATTTCTCTTCTTCTATTGTTTTCTAGCATTCAAGTGGTTCAACATCATCATCATCATCATCATCATCATCATCATCATCATCATCATCCATTATCATCATCAACATCAACATCATCATCATCATCATCGTCACCATCATCATCACCATCGTAATCGTTATCAACATCGTCGTCATCATCATTATTATCTTCATTATAATCGTCGTCATCATTATCATCATTGTCATTGTCGTCGACGTCGTCGTTGTCACTGTCAGTAGCCTCACTTCCTCTTCTTTTTCTTCCTCCATTATTTTCCTTCGCAACTATCAATAGGAACGTAAAACTGCATGAAATCACATGAAAAATCTTCGAAGGAAAAGGCTTTATCAGCCTTTTCATTTTGTAGAGGCACTTGATATGCGAAAGGTGTCTCAAAACACGTGCACCACATTCTGCATGTGGAGCGAGGATTGCCGCCTCGTGATTACATTGTTGGTTTGGGTTTAGGTGCAGAACACCTTGGGGTATGCCTGTCGCGTCTACTCGTGATTATATCTTTTCTTTTTTTTCTTTTCTCTTGCATTTGTTATCCCGTCCGCGTGAAGTTTGTGATTAACACCCAACGCAGCTTTATTTCCTGAAGACTCCAGCACTTCAAAGGGGGGGGTGGTGGTGTATTTTCTAGACTCCGGCCTTTCAAAGGGGAGGGAATGGTGGTGAATTTTCTAGACTCAGCCTTTCAAAGGTAGGGAATGGTGTGTAATTTTCTAACTCCAGCCTTTCAAGGGGAGGGGATTGGTGTATTTCTAATGACTCCAGTCTTTCAAGGGGAGTCAATGTGGTGTATTTTATAGACTCGCCTTTCAAGGGAGGAAATGTGTGTATTTTCTAGACTCCAGTCTTTCAAAGGGGAGGGAATGGTGGTGTATTTTCTAAAGACTCCAGCCTTTCAAAGGGGAGGGGATGGGTGGTGTATTTTCTAGACTCAGCCTTTCAAAGGGAGGGAATGGTGGTGTATTTTCTAAGACTCCAGCCTTTCAAAGGGAGGGAATGGTGGTGTATTTTCTAAAGACTCCAGCCTTTCAAAGGGGAGGGAATGGTGGTGTATTTTCTAATGACCCAGCCTTTCAAAGGGAGGAATGGTGGTGTATTTTCTAAAGACTCCAGCCTTTCAAAGGGGAGGGAATGGTGGTGTATTTTCTAAAGACTCCAGCCTTTCAAAGGGGAGGGAATGGTGGTGTATTTTCTAAAGACTCCAGCCTTTCAAAGGGGAGGGAATGGTGGTGTATTTTCTAATGACTCAGCCTTTCAAAGGGGAGGGAATGGTGGTGTATTTTCTAAAGACTCCAGCCTTTCAAAGGGGGGGAATGGTGGTGTATTTTCTAAAGACTCCAGCCTTTCAAAGGGGAGGGAATGGTGGTGTATTTTCTAATGACTCCAGCCTTTCAAAGGGGAGGGAATGGTGGTGTATTTTCTAATGACTCCAGCCTTTCAAAGGGGAGGGAATGGTGGTGTATTTTCTAAGACTCCAGCCTTTCAAAGGGGAGGGAATGGTGGTGTATTTTCTAATGACTCCAGCCTTTCAAAGGGGAGGGAATGGTGGTGTATTTTCTAATGACTCCAGCCTTTCAAAGGGGAGGGAATGGTGGTACAGTGGGAAGGACAGTGAGTTGGGAATGGAACGGATAGGGGATGGGGGGGGTGTGGGGGGGGGGGGGAGATTGGGGCACTATGATATCAGTTGTTCATGACGCAGTATCACTTAACATATGTACATATATATCAGTTGTTCTACACTGACAGCAGTATCCACTCCTATCACACATCACTGTACATTTATGATATCAGTTGTTCTACACTGATAGCAGTATCCACTCCTATCACACATCACTGTACATTATGATATCAGTTGTTCTACACTGACAGCAGTATCCACTCCTATCACACATCACTGTACATTATGATATCAGTTGTTCTACACTGATAGCAGTATCCACTCCTATCAAACATCACTGTACATTCAATGATTGCATCAACTGATTACATATCAGTTATCACATTGTCAGTACAACACTATGGTTTCAGTCAGTCCAGTCAGTCAGTTATCACATCAGTTCATCCTGGTCTTGGGATCTTCTTCTTCCTCTTCTTCCCCCTTCCTCCTTCTCCTCTTCCTCCTCCTTCTCTTCCTCCTTTTTCTTCTTCTTCTTCTTCTTCTTCTTCTTCTTCTTCTTCTTCTTCTTCTTTCCTCTTCTTCTACAGTATCATCAACATCGCCTTCTTCGTCTTCTTTTTCTTGTTCTTCTCGTTCTTGTTCTGGTCTTCTTCTTCTTCTTCTTCTTCTTCTTCTTCTTCTTCTTCTTCTTCTTCTTCTTTCCTCCATCCTCCCTTCTCTCCTCCTCCTCCTCTTCCTCCTCCTGCTCCTCTTCTTCTTCTTTTTGTATCTCCTCCTCCTCCTCCTCCTCTTCTTCTTCTTCTTCTCACATCTACGTCGTTGTCGTCGTCGTCATCTTTTCTTACAAAATGTTTTATGAACACTTCCAATTGGAACAAACAACTACTTAAAATCAAACACATTAATCTGATGAAAAACAGACGTTTTTGGTCGCCGTTGACTGAAGAGACACTCGAAATACAAAAGGTTTCAAAACATGTCTTCCTCACTTCACAATACCTAATGGGGATTGAATTCCTATACCTGCACTGGTGGATTTAGGCCAGACAACCCTGCATATGCTCATGGTGGGTCTATTTTCTGCACTTAGGCGTGACGTTTGTACACATAAACAAGCATAATTTCGGTTGCTAGGGACTTCTGTAGTTCCACGTGGTGATCATGTTAAACTGGGAAGTGCAAGAGCTGGGGAATGGGGCAGGGAGGGAGAAGAGGGAAGGCGCCATTGTCATGTGATTGATTTCCCCCCACTTGCACAGCACTCAACCACATGGTCGATGGGTCGACTTTGATCGGCAAGAACATTAAATTGTCAAATGAGCAATTGTTTTGTATCTCATCTTCTTCATATCATTCACCATCATTATCATTACCATCACCATCATCATCACCATCATTATCGTCGTCGTCGTCATCATCATCATCATCATCATCATCATCATCATCATCATCATCATCATCACCATCATCATCATCATTACCATCATCATCATCGTCATCGTCGTCGTTGTCGTCGTCATCATCAACATCATCACCATCATCATCATCATCAGTCTTCTTTTTCGTCCTCCTCTTCTTCTTCTTCTGCTTTTCTCTTTCTTCTTCTTCTTCTTCTTCTTCTTCTTCTTCTTCTTCTTCTTCTTCTTCTTCTTCTCTTTACTACAACCTAGCTTTCCGTTGGAATGGAAAACTACCTGTAATCACATCAAATGGCTGATGGAAAAGATCTCTCTTCCTGCAGACTAAAGAGGTATTCGAAATACGAAGAAATTGTTAGAAACACGCCCGCCTCACTCTGTTTACGGGGCACTGATTCAGATCTCTTGCTTGTGGTGTGTATTTTGGTTTACGTGCAAAGCACCTCGAGGTATGTTTGTTGCGTCTCTTCATCTATCGGTTATCTCCTTTTTCGTCTATTGTTATTGGTTCGTTTGTACACATAGGCCAGAAAAAAATGTACCTTTAAAGACCCCTAGTTGCTTAGCATGGATGGTGAAGTAGAACATTGACAGGGAGAGAGCTGGGGGGAGGGACAGTGAAGAAAAAATACCACAGAGACGGTAGTGCTGGGAGGAAGAAATACCACAAAGATGGTAGTGCTGGAAGAAATATCAGAGAGACGGTAGTGCTGGGAGGAAGAAATACCACAGAGACGGTAGTGTGCTGGGAGGAAGAAATACCACAAAGACGGTAGTGCTGGGAGAAATATCAGAGAGACGGTAGTGCTGGAAGAAATATCAGAGAGACGGTAGTGCTGGAAGAAATATCAGAGAGACGGTAGTGCTGGAAGGAAGAAATACCACAAAGACGGTAGTGCTGGAAGAAATATCAGAGAGACGGTAGTGCTGGAAGAAATATCATAGAGACGGTAGTGCTGGAAGAAATATCAGAGAGACGGTAGTGCTGGAAGGAAGAAATACCAGAGACACGGTAGTGCTGGAAGGAAGAAATACCAGAGACACGGTAGTGCAGGAAGGAAGAAATATCAGAGAGACGGTAGTGCAGGAAGGAAGAAATATCAGAGACACGGTAGTGCAGGAAGGAAGAAATATCAGAGAGACAGTAGTGCAGGAGGAAGAAATATCAGAGAGACGGTAGTGCTGGAAGGAAGAAAAACCACAGAGACGGTAGTGCTGGGAGGAAGAAATACCACAGAGACGGTAGTGCTGGAGGAAGAAATACCAGAGACACGGTAGTGCTGGAAGGAAGAAATATCAGGAGACGGTAGTGCTGGAAGAAATATCAGAGAGACGGTAGTGCTGGAAGAAATATCAGAGAGACGGTAGTGCTGGAAGGAAGAAATATCAGAGAGACGGTAGTGCTGGAAGAAATATCAGAGAGACGGTAGTGCTGGAAGGAAGAAATATCAGAGAGACGGTAGTGCTGGAAGAAATATCAGAGAGACGGTAGTGCTGGAAGGAAGAAATATCAGAGAGACGGTAGTGCTGGAAGGAAGAAATATCAGAGAGACGGTAGTGCTGGAAGGAAGAAATATCAGAGAGACGGTAGTGCTGGAAGGAAGAAATATCAGAGAGACGGTAGTGCTGGAAGGAAGAAATATCAGAGAGACGGTAGTGCTGGAAGAAATATCAGAGAGACGGTAGTGCTGGAAGGAAGAAATATCAGAGAGACGGTAGTGCTGGAAGAAATATCAGAGAGACGGTAGTGCTGGAAGGAAGAAATATCAGAGAGACGGTAGTGCTGGAAGGAAGAAATATCAGAGAGACGGTAGTGCTGGAAGGAAGAAATATCAGAGAGACGGTAGTGCTGGAAGGAAGAAATATCAGAGAGACGGTAGTGCTGGAAGGAAGAAATATCAGAGAGACGGTAGTGCTGGAAGGAAGAAATATCAGAGAGACGGTAGTGCTGGAAGGAAGAAATATCAGAGAGACGGTAGTGCTGGAAGGAAGAAATACCAGAGAGACGGTAGTGCTGGAAGAAATATCAGAGAGACGGTAGTGCTGGAAGAAATATCAGAGAGACGGTAGTGCTGGAAGGAAGAAATATCAGAGAGACGGTAGTGCTGGAAGGAAGAAATATCAGAGAGACGGTAGTGCTGGAAGAAATATCAGAGAGACGGTAGTGCTGGAAGAAATATCAGAGAGACGGTAGTGCTGGAAGAAATATCAGAGAGACGGTAGTGCTGGAAGGAAGAAATATCAGAGAGACGGTAGTGCTGGAAGGAATACCAGAGAGACGGTAGTGCTGGAAGGAAGAAATATCAGAGAGACGGTAGTGCTGGAAGGAAGAAATATCAGAGAGACGGTAGTGCTGGAAGGAATACCAGAGAGACGGTAGTGCTGGAAGGAAGAAATATCAGAGAGACGGTAGTGCTGGAAGGAAGAAATATCAGAGAGACGGTAGTGCTGGAAGGAAGAAATATCAGAGAGACGGTAGTGCTGGAAGAAATATCAGAGAGACGGTAGTGCTGGAAGGAAGAAATATCAGAGAGACGGTAGTGCTGGAAGGAAGAAATACCACAGAGACGGTAGTGCTGGAAGAAATACGAGAGAGACGGTAGTGCTGGAAGGAAGAAATACCAGAGAGACGGTAGTGCTGGAAGGAAGAAATACCAGAGAGACGGTAGTGCTGGAAGGAATACCAGAGAGACAGTAGTGCTGGAAGAAATATCAGAGAGACGGTAGTGCTGGAAGGAAGAAATACCAGAGAGACGGTAGTGCTGGAAGGAAGAAATACCAGAGAGACGGTAGTGCTGGAAGGAATACCAGAGAGACGGTAGTGCTGGAAGAAATATCAGAGAGACGGTAGTGCTGGAAGGAATACCAGAGAGACAGTAGTGCTGGAAGGAAGAAATATCAGAGAGACGGTAGTGCTAGAAGGAAGAAATACCAGAGACACGGTAGTGCTGGAAGGAAGAAATACCAGAGACACGGTAGTGCTGGGGGGAAGAAATATCAAAGAGACGGTAGTGCTGGAAGGAAGAAATACGAGAGAGACGGTAGTGCTGGAAGGAAGAAATACCAGAGAGACGGTAGTGCTGGAAGGAAGAAATACCAGATTGACGGTAGTGCTGGAGGAAGAAATACCAGAGACACGGTAGTGCTGGAGGAAAAAATACCAGAGACACGGTAGTGCTGGAGGAAGAAATACCACAGAGACGGTAGTGCTGGAGGAAGAAATACCAGAGAGACGGTAGTGCTGGGGGGAAGAAATATCAGAGAGACGGTAGTGCTGGAAGAAATATCAGAGAGACGGTAGTGCTGGGAGGAAGAAATACCAGAGAGACGGTAGTGCTGGGAGTAAGAAATACCAGAGAGGCGGTAGTGCAGGAGGAAGAAATAGCACAGAGACGGTAGTGCAGGAGGAAGAAATATCAGAGAGACGGTAGTGCTGGGAGGAAGAAATACCAGAGAGACGGTAGTGCTGGGAGGAAGAAATACCAGAGAGACGGTGACGTGGTTTATTGCCCGTTAATACAGCATCCATCTATAACCATAGACTGCTTGATATGGAGGTTACAACAATCTGTTATTGTCCATTAATACAGCATCCTTCTATAACCATAGACTGTTTGATATGGAGGTTACAACAATCTGTTCTCAGTCTTATTGTCACAGGTTTGATCACCAACAGCCCCAGGTTAATTCAGTGTGTAGCTGGATTACTCTATCCACACAGGTTAACGGCAGAACTTGTAGGTGTAGCTAGAGAGAAGAGACTCGGATCAGATAGACATGTAGCGCATAGATATACTTAGTGGATTATGGAAGCAGGAAAATACTAAGCAAACACTTGGACATGTGCAGAAAAGATAGACACCACTCAATATTTTCTGGTTTCCCTTAAAACTCTGTGATGGACTTTTAACAACAAGAACAACACAAGACAAGGGACATCTGTCTTATCTTAAGCCTATCCTCTCCTCTCCATCGCTACCATACCCCATGATCCCAGGCCCCAAACAAATGAACAACCAAATGCAAACAAAGAAAACAAATACAAGCTACTGATTTAGAACAGTCCTCTGTGGACGCAGTCTGTTTACTTCATCTCTTTGTAAGGTGATACATGATATTGTGGCTGACATGGGTGGACGACGCCTACCATTACTTCATCTCTTTGTACGGTGATACATGATATTGTGGCTGACATGGGTGGACGACGCCTACCATTTCGGTCTTACGGCTGAACACTATCCTTTGTGATTTTAAAGACTGTTTCCGAACATATTCCCCAGCTGCCTTCTGTTTTGTGAATTCGTTGGCGATTTACAGGAAAACAACAACCAGCTGGAATCAGTCCATATGTTTTTTTTTTTCCAGTAATGCTTACTGTTCAGTGTCCACCCCGTTGCACTCCCTTCTTTCTTCTTCTTCTTGCACATTTTTTTTTCATGTAGTTTTGGCATTTTTGATGTGTACCTACTTTGTAACTGGCTGACCGCCGTAAAGAAGTGTCCCATGTCAACTTTGCCATCAACATCATGACTTGATTTTTTGTTGTTGGTATTCTCTGTTGTTGTTTTTTCTTGATGGAAAATAAAGATTTACTGAGCCGCCAAACGACGGGATAAACAAATTACAAGACAGACACAGTGTTTTGACCCATCAGGTCTTTTTCAGTCCAAAAAAAAAAAAAAAAAAAACAACAACAAAACCCCCCCTAAACAAACAAAGTAACAAACAAACAAAAACAAAACAAAACTTTCGAAACTATGGAAACAAAGGGTGAACAAACAGTTACTATCTCTTCAATATGGTGTAAACTGACATAGGCGAAAAACTGAAATTACAGATTGGAAATGAGGAGAAGGGGAAGACATTGGAGATGAAAACACAAACAAACTTTTCTTTCCCTATATTTTCCCTCTTCTTCTTTGTTGTGTTCTCATTGTCTTCTGCTTCTCCTCCTGTTCCTCCTCCTACTCCTTGGTTTTGTTTTTCATTCTTTTCCCTGAAATTCTTTTCGACGTCTTACTCAATGCCATACGTCATTTGAGAATTCAGCACACGAAATTCTTCCCATGCCCTGATGTAAACAAAAAAAAATCTTTTAGATAATGTAGACCGAAGAGACATTTGAAATGAAGAGACAGTATACAAAGCAACCCAGCTAAAACCTAAGTAAAACATTGATATGTCATAATACGCAGCGTTTTTGATGTGAGTGGAGAGCATTTTTTCTCTCTCTATACATCAGTCGACATGAAAATTTAAAACCCGACAGATGTTAGTAGGATGATGATGAGGATGATGATAATGATGATGATGATAATGATGATGATGATGATGATGATGATGATGATGATGATGTGTGTGTGTGTGTGTGTGTGTGTGTGTGTGTGTGTGTGTGTGTGTGTGTGTGTGTGTGTGTGTTGGAGGAAGGACTGGGCAGGGGAAGGGAGAGGAGTGGAAGGGAAGAGGGTGGAGACAATGGTACGGATTTGACCATTCTGTTGTCCACTGCCCCACTATGTACAGACCACACAGTAGTGGGATTTGACCATTCTGTTGTCCACTGCCCAACAATATACAGACCACACAGTAGTGGGATTTGACCATTCTGTTGTCCACTGCCCAACTATATACAGACCACACAGTAGTGGGATTTGACCATTCTGATGTCCACTGCCCCACTATGTACAGACCACACAGTAGAGGGATTTGACCATTCTGTTGTCCACTGCCCCACTATGTACAGACCACACAGTAGTGGGATTTGACCATTCTGTTGTCCACTGCCCAACTATGTACAGACCACACAGTAGTGAATAGTTTGAACAAAATCGATTGATGGTTTTTGTTTGTTTGTTTGCTTGTTCTTACCATCACCAACACTGTCATCCTCACTGCTTGTTCTTATCACCACCAACACTGTCATCCTCACTGCCGTCGTCATGCATTTCAGATTCATTTTCTCCTTCCTCTTCTTTGATTTGTTTCATTTTTTTCTTTTCTCGCTGTTAGTTTGTGATCAGTTTCATTCCTCTAGTCTTCTTTCCTCTCCGCTCTTGCTTCCTGTGCTTAGTGTTGTTCTTCTTGTTCTTTGATTTTTTGTTTTGTTTTTGCATCTTCAATGAAGGGTCTTTTCTTTGAAAGAAAGCAACAGTTACATCATCATGATTCACATTCAGTCTGAAGAAAAGCTGTCGTATTTATGCACACACAAACACACGCACAAAGACAAAAAATATAACCAGACCTAAAGCACTTGCATAAAAAATAAGTTCTGAGGAGAGGAGTAAGACTAAGAGATAGATGAAGGGAATAGAAGTAAGAGAGAGAGAGAGAGAGAGAGAGAGAGAGAGAGAGAGAGAGAGAGAGAGAGAGAGAGGAGAGAGAGAGAGAGAGAGAGAGAGAAGGAAGCGAAGAGAGGAAAGGGGGAAGGAGAGGGAAAGTGAACAACAGAGGGGAGAATAATGGATGCTGCTCTATCAAAGTAACATGAAAACAACAGTCAAATAGAGGAAGGTAAACAAGAAGTCAGCAACCACGGTAACTGAATAAACATGTGGATAGACTTAAGTTCTCTAAGATGGTATGCCATTAACTATGTTATTATTAACACTGTCGACAGTAACCTCATTTAAGCAAGTCCTGATAAGAAAGCCAATCCATCAAAAATGTGTCTGATTTACTAGTGACAATACTCAGATATCTTTCTGTTCTGTATCTCTCTTTTAGTATAGTAATACGAAATATTGCCAATAGGTGCTACTTTCTTCCATTTACATTTCTTTGAATTTCTTGATAAAAAAACAAACCAACAAACAAACAAACTGTTGTGCTTCGTGAAATAGTCAACATAGTGAAGCTGCAGAGCCTAGTAGAAAGAAACTCGTGGAGAGCGTGGCAGCAGAGAGTCCTCAGAAGAGAAGCCCCCTTCAAGCAAGTGTTTCGGCCCTTATCTCCTGACACTCTAGGGGGGTTGGGCCACACCCGGTTCATGACTCCGGATGTCCCTCTGCTGCCCCTTTTTTTTCCCATCTTGGGACGAGCCATGGCTGGGATTCGAACCCATGACCCTCTGGACATGCTCATTTTCCACTTAATGACTCGCGCTTTACCCACTGAGCCACAGGGACACCTGATATTTGTAGGGAAATTAAGCCTTATGAAGTTCACTTTTGTTCCTCCTTGACCAGATCCAGCTTGAACACCTCTCTGCCGCTTCTGCCATTGCTTTCAGGGCTCTGGTTTTTTCCTTCCCTGCAACTGAGAGCTGTTTCATGAGGCTGTATGCAGACGTTCCTACAAACCCCCTAGCTCCAATTTTTGCAGTGAGGACTTTGACCTGATAGCCTTCTCTCCTCAGGCTGTTTGCCAGATCAGCATACTTTTCAGTCTTGTAGATTTGAGCTGCCTCCATTCTGTTCTCATATGGCACCGTGAGCTCGATCATGATCAGCTGCTTGGTTGACTTAGAGTGGACTACTATGTCTGGTCTCATGCCACTCTTGCTGATGATCTCTGGGTGACTCTTCCATTCTGGGAGGTCTGCAGTGCACTCCCAGTCATCTGCCCCGTCCAGCAGACTCTGCCTGCATGTTTCGAGTGGCACTGTTGTTCTTGGCCAGGATCGTCTGTTTTCCCCCACTTCACCAGGTTTGCATTTGAGGGCAGAAGGTCATATGCAGATCTGAGAATGAAGCTGATCCTGAGAGGGGCCATGTGCCAAATGTCATTCCAAGTGAGACTTCTTTGGAGTGCATTCTCCCACGTTGTCCATTGCCCTTGCTGGCTCTGCTGGACTGCTTTTTGGAGTCTTTTTTGGTCTTCTTCTTTTCTCATCTCCTGAATCATCATGTCTCTTTTGGCTTTTCCTTTGGCCTTTGACCACCATTCAGTTTTGGTCACTCCTAGTCCTTGTCTGTTGGTCTGTGTGTGTCCTGTTATTTCTCTGATCTTGAGACTTTCTTTTGCAGAATCCATCGCCTCTTGAACTTTCCATTTTCTGCCTGTCTTCAGCTGGGGCTTGATTGCTTCTACCACCTTGTCTCCTGAGTCCTCCAGCATGCTTTGAAGTCTGATCTTCCCTGCTTTGTATTCCTCCAGGATGGATTTCAGTGGTAGTTTCAGCTTTGCTTGGCGACAGTACAGCGCTATGTCAGTCAGACAGGGTGGGACACCAAGCCATTTCCTTGTGAACTTGTTGATTTTGGCTTCCATTGCCTCCACTGTGCTGGTGCAGATGTCGTATATCATCAGAGGCCATAGGAGCTTTGGTATCAGCATGAACTGCAGACACCAGACCTTGTATTTGCCAGGGAGCCCACACTGGTCAATGGTCTCCAAGCCTTCCTCCGCCATCTGCTTGGTTTCTTTTGCTCTTTGTGTGTCTTTCAGCGTATCATCATACCATCTTCCAAGGCTCTTGACTGGTTCTTCTATGACTGTTGGAATGGCCTGGTTGGCAACACTGAAGACCACAGATCCGGCCACTTTTCCTTTCCTCAGTGAGAGACTCCGTGATTTCTTTGGCTTGAACTTCATTCTGGATGAGGCAACTATGTCGTCCAGCCTCTCCAGCACATGACGTGTCTCACTGTAGTGTCATCCATGAAGGCCTTGAGAGGAGGCATCTTGTATCCATCGCCAAGGTCTGTTTGTCTCGCGTTGTTTGTTGCTGCTTTCAAGATGAGTTCCATTGCCAGCACGAACAGTATTGGGGAAATTGCACAGCCCATTGCAATACCCACTTCCAAGTTGATCCAGTCTGTTGTGTACTCCTTGGTAGAGAACCGCATTGAGAAGCCATTGAAGTACTTCTTGAGCATGTCGCAGATGTTCTTTGGCACATGGTACATCTCAAGAGCCAACTGTATCATCTCATGGGGCACAGATCCATATGCGTTTGCCAGATCAAGCCACACTACGTCCAGGTCTCTCTTTTCTGTTTTTGCTTTTTGGATTGCGTCCCAGATCATTGTGGCGTGTTCTACACAGCCAGCCACGCATGGGATGCCACCTTTCTGGACTGACACATCCAAGTACTTGTTTTCCATCAGGTACTTGGTCAGCCTTGCTGCCATGACAGAGAAGAAGATTTTCCCTTCGACGTTCAGTAGTGATAT
>CM065744.1:50010442-50015442 GCA_033310375.1 Conus canariensis
GGGGGCAGGAAAACGGGATTAAGCGGAGATGTAGGCACTGTGTGTTGGACACTTATTTGTGTTTGTGAATGTGAAGCAATTGCCAGACTACTATACAGCTAAAACAGAAACGGGGGCTATTATTTCAACATCTAAATAGTAATCATTGAAGACAAATCAACAAGCAGGCATATGGCCAAAAGTCGACCTGCAACGATAAGAACGAAACTGAAAACATGTATGAGATGGGATGAGCCCTAAGGCCAATCCGTGGCTATACATCTGGTAAAGATAAACTTGGAAAGCTGGTCAGGGGACTGTGGAGGGTATGTAGATATATGAGAAAGGTGTGTTTTACCTGGCAGTCTAACAGTCCATCAGCGTCACCAGGGATGAGTCGCATGGTCGTCGATGCAGTACCTATAGAACAGTGTGAAAGTTCCTTGGCTCTGAAGGTTCTCTTTGTCCAGCGTCCAAACCCCGATTTGCTTCATGCCTGATTCTAGACCTGCAAACAAACAGACTAAATCAAAGCTGAATAAGAACTTACTAAAACTGTCTGCATGTTCATGTACGTCATCCTTAAGATTAAAATGTACTTTAGAGACAACACAGTGAGGGGGTGGAGGGATGGGAGGTCGTAAGTTTGATTCCCATAAGAGGCATGTATTAGCAGGATCTTTGGCTAATTCTGACCCAGAGGTGATTCCCATAAGAGGCATGTATTAGCAGGATCTTTTGGCTAATTCTGACCCAGAGGTGATTCCCATAAGAGGCATGTATTAGCAGGATCTTTTGGCTAATTCTGACCCAGAGGTGATTCCCATAAGAGGCATGTATTAGCAGGATCTTTTGGCTAATTCTGACCCAGAGGTGATTCCCATTAGAGGCATGTATTAGCAGGATCTTTTGGCTAATTCTGACCCAGAGGTAAGTGTGCTGTGAGTTCAAACGGAAGACTGGAAGCTCACAATTGAATTTCATCCTTTGAAACACGCGTCTGTCTCTGTTTGCTCTAATTTCATGACCCAAACTGTTCCTCTCTGTATTGCCTGTGCCTGTATTTCGCTAGGAGACATTTATGAAAAAAAGAAAAAAGGGCCGCCTCGTCAGTCTCAGGCCAAAACAAACCTCCACAGCATTACCCATAGCATCGCCATCATTATTCATCAAAGACAGGTCTCAATTTCTATAGCTCTTCATGGCCTGCTCACGCAGTAACCGCAGCTTCGGTTTGCTACCCACGTTCATGCCTGTGACGAAAGTTGTCAGTATCGGCAGGTTCATGGAGACTGTTGTTGGATGGACAACGCAATCATTGTCGTCAGCTGCAAGCTCAGCAGGTTATGTCATAAGCACACTTGATGCCAGCGAGCATCGCTGAACACCACGAAATGGATCTGGCAGTACTGCAGTGTCTATTTTGGAGGGTTGCCTCATGACACGATATTGACTGGTCATTTTTGACCTTTGGTCTTGGTTCTGTCAGAGGAACACCTAGGTGTGGCTGTGCAAGAGGACCAAAATGAATGGCGTAAGAGTAATAAGACAAGGGGTCACAAACATCAGAGTAATAAGAAGGGTACAAACCAGTATAAGACAAGGGGTCACAAACATCAGAGTAATAAGACAAGGGGTCACAAACATCAGAGTAATAAGACAAGGGGTCACAAACATCAAATAAAATGTCTGTATCTTAAACTTTAAAATGCTTCTTCCTGGCTGTGACAGAGCAAGCAAATGCAACCATGCTTTCTATATGTGAATTATTTATAACTAGATGACCAGTTTGCATTTAAATGTACGTCTTGTAAACAACAATTAGTAAGAAAAAAATAAAATGTCTGAATTAGCAACACAATGAAAGCGAATTGCTGTCAAATCAGCGGTCATAGTTTATTATGTATATTTTGAAATATACACTCGAATAGCAGCAAATGTCACCCTATCTCCTACCTCGTGTATCTTCCTTACCTCCCGCTTCCTGTCTGTCCGATTCGCTCACTTACATGAACACACATAATGTGAGAAAGAGAGAGATTAAGGAAATAATTAGTGAAACGGGGTGTTCTACCTATACACAAGTTACTCAAACCTTGAAACTGCATTTCAATTTTCAGATGACTCAGTGGAATAACCAAGTGAAACTGTAGTTTCCTCTAAAATACATCCTCGAGGACTATAAAGTGGGTAAAGCCTGATTACTAACAACACTTTAGGATTCTAAAGGCAGAGTCGTAAGATCAATCAAGCCAAAGCTAAAAAAAAAATTAAAAAAAAACATCGCAGAATATGGAACGTTCGGGAGGCAGTGGTCGTGGCAAATGAAACCCTCAAGAGCCAACAGGCCACACACAGAGTAACAGAGGCTTGGGTCAACAACATTGAAAAGGTGGTTAAAGGCAAACGTGAAAGCACAGAGAGACCTGGTAATTGTGCAGCTAAAGAAAGAAAAAGACACCAAGAGAATCTGCAAGGCGTTCAGAAAGACAAACAAGGACAGCAGATTAGGTGGGAAAACAGACTCCAAGGAAGTCTCACTTGTCATGACATATGGCTGACGATGCCCCTTAGAGTCATCTTCATCGTCAGAAAAGGGGGGGTGGGGTGGGGGGTGGGGGTGGGGTTGATGAATCCATCCTCGCCAACTCAATCAACGACTGGAAATGCACAACGGACTATGAGAAATGAACAAGTAAAATGCCCATGTGTCTGCGGAGGGAAATCTTCGCTGAGTGTGGCATGAAGATCCACAGAACGAAAAAAAAAGCTGTATGAATGAACATTAGCGCTCTATGCCAGCAGATAAGACGTCGCAAAACCAAGGCCATGATTCAAACCACAGTGCCAAGGATACCCTCACTGATTATGCTAACAGATACTGTACACAGGCTCTTGATGCCAAACGCAAGAAACTCAGCTGGCCACCCGCTAGTGCAAAAGTAGAATGGGAGACATTAGATGAGAGAAAAAAAGACCAGAAACTCGATACGCTGATAAAGAGCACATTGGAGCACAAACTAGTTATGCTTGGATACCTATTATGTGGAACCTGAGGGATGCCTATGTAGTGAAAAAAACAAAAAACAAAAACAGCTGAAGACACCTCCACCAAAATGCAGACGCCAGCGAGAGACGGACAATACCTGAAAGCAAAAGAACAACAATTAAAAAAAAAGCTGAGAACAAAGAGCCATGGAAGCTCTGAGAACGTAGTGCCCTCAGCAAACCAGAATCAGTAAGAAGAAAGACCAAAAATAAAATAAAACAAAACACAAACCCTAGGTTGCTTCTTCAGAAACCCCAGATGCCCGGAAATTATTCGAGCAGCCAAAATCTGGGATACTCACAGACCGAAATAACTATGGAACGGCATCTCGGCAAAACATATTCTGACCTTAAGCGAACAACCACTTGAAATTCAGCCTTAAAGCGAACTACCACTAGGAACTCAGGGCTTTTCGTGGTACGTGTTGTGTTTGGGTGACCGCATAAAATAATGAGATCGGCATGGAGTAACTGGAAGAATAGCTGATGGAGTATACATCGACAAAATTCGAATGGCATTAGCCAGTTCAGACCAATAAAAAGAATCAATCTATTTTGAGTACACCATTGGCATGGAAGAAAATACTGGAGACTTTTAGTCTCAGGCTGAACCTTCTGAATGCTTATAGCACCTTGTCATCCTATAACAATATTCTCGTTCTTCTTACTACTATTTCATAACAAAAACACTATTATTATTATTGTTGTTATATTATTATTATTATTATTATTATTATTATTATTATTATTATTATTATTATTATTATTATTATCATCATCATCATCATCATCATTACTACTATCATATTATCATTATTGTTGTTGTTATAAGTATGATGTCGATAAAGATAATAGCATCTGAAGGCATGGTTGTAGTATTAATCGTGGTGCAGTAAGGATTAGGGGAAGGGGAAAAAAACAAAAAACAAACAAACAAAAAACACCTACATGCCTTTTTTCCCCTTCGAATCTGTAGTCCGGTACGCATCTAGCCGCCTCGGGAGAATCTGAAAATTTGTGTCAGGTTTGTTACCATCTACACAATAAACATTCGAAAAAAATACAAAAAAAAATCCTTTTTTTTCTCAACAAATCATTTCAGATCAGATGTGTAAGCTGTACGCTTTAACTAGAAACAGCGAAAAATAATTACTATAACAAGAACGATTGTAATGATGATGATGATGATGACGACGACGACGACGACGACGACTACTACTACCACTTTTTTTTTTTTTTTTTTTGCTGTCCCAACCTCTGCGCCACCTCAGAGGCAGTGCAATCACGCCGCTCATTCCGACACCCCGTCAACAGCCACAGCCCGGTCGGTCCCGCCGCAACCACGGCACCGGCAATCCACAGGGAGCAGTCAATGTCAAGTCGCCAAGAGGCAACCCACCGGAGGAGACACTGCACTGCTGACGAGTCACTTCGGCGGTGTTCAGTGGCGCCTGTTCTGATCTAACATACGCAGGACACCACCTACTAAGCCCCCTACTGACGACAACAATTGCTTAGTCGCGGAGCCGGCGTAAGTGAGCTCTCCCTCCGGAGGGCGCCGCCACGTCCGTCCAACGACAGCCCCATGGACTCGCCGATACTGGTGACCCCGACGGAACCAAACCAAGGTCACAGACGCGGAGAGGACATCGAAATTGAGGTCACCATGAGAGCAGGGCATGAAGGGCCACAGAACTTGAGACTTTTTAATCTTATTTTATTTTATTTTTTTATGCTGATCAATGAGAATGAGGATGATTAAGATGATCCTACGGATTTCCATTCCGGTCTGAGATTACATGACAGGGCTATACTTTACGCTTCCTTTCATAATATATCCCGACGTCAACCAGGCCCGAGAGATACAGGCACCTGCAGTGTTGGTCAGGAAATTTGAGCAACACCCTCAGAAACGCATCCATTAAGTGGATGAAACTCGACTGTGTGGTCCCAGTCTTCCGAACTGAGTCCGC
>CM065744.1:50030442-50035442 GCA_033310375.1 Conus canariensis
CACTGTGGGAGAGGAGGGGGGGGGGGGGGTCATATTAATTTTGTGACTGCACGGGTTGCCTTGGATTGGTCAATTGTGTTACGGGATCTAGATGCACAAGGTGGACAAGGTACAGTAAGGTATGGCAATGTCGCTTATAGCCCAGCCGACCACAAAGGGCCATATCAGGGCTGTCACCACGTTGGATTCAACTCACAAGTCATTAAAAAAAGAAACACACACACACACACACACACACACACACACACACACACACACACACACACACACACACACACAACACCATTCATACGTCAGCCTTTCGGGAAGGAAAGATATGTATGCCAAAATGATCAAACCTTCAGACTTTCAAATCTATAGTAATGAAGAAAGGAAATCATTGCCAAAAATGTTGCGTCGCCGCAAAAAACGGTAAGAACACTAACCAACCCACACAGGCCTACTTGGATGTTACAAATCACTAACGTCGTCGTCGTCGCCGTCGTCGTCGTCGTCGTCATCATCATCGTGATCATCATCATCATCATCATCATCATCATCATCATCATCATCATCGCCATTGCTGTCGTTTTCGTCTTCAGTTCAAGTCGTCGTTCCTCTAACATCGGAATGCAAGCACAGTCAGGTATGTCAAAGACAAGGCCGACGATCTTACATCACGTGGCCTTCAACACACAAGCAGAAAACATACTTGCCATAATCAACACTACCACCATCACAAGCACTAATAATTAAGCGTGGACGATCACCATTATATCCCTAATGCACCATTCATTCCTGTGTCTAAAAAAAGGTGACAAGTCGCTATCAACTCGAAATCATACATACACGTACTGCATTACTTCGTTCAAAAGAGGACATGTAATTTACATTCCCCTCACACAATTCACCTGAGATGAATGTTTAACAGGATACTACCAATTACGCTTGCATTCACTACAGTAAGCATTTGATCGGAGAACCGGAATTTGCGGCGTTTCCCTTCCTAGAGCGCTACCAACCACATTCCGTATGAACTAACCAGCATCATCGGCTTTGGTACCAACCAACCAAGGACATAGGCATGGTGACAAAATCGAATCTAAGATCGCCACGACCGCAGACCTGAAGAACCACAGATTTGAAAGGGTTGGCTTTTTTATGATGGTGATTAATGCTGGTGACGATGATAACGATTATGTTGAGCAGTTCCAACCTGGTCTGAGATTTCTGACAGGGCTTTCGTTCATACTATACCCTTACGTCAACCAGGTCTGAAAGATACAAACACCTGCAGTGCTGGTCAGGGAAATTGAGCAGCACTCTCAGTGAGGTGTCCATTAAGCAGGTGACACTCAGTAGCGTGGTTCCCGTCTTCCCATTTGAAACCGTTAAACATTCAGCTCTGGTTAGGAGCAGGACAGGACCAACAGTCCCATAGAGGACCGACAGTCCCACAGAGGACCAACAGTCCCACAGAGGACCAACAGTCCCACAGAGGACCGACAGTCCCACAGAGGACCGACAGTCCCACAGAGGACCGACAGTCCCACCCACAGATGCCTTTGATGGTGATCAAATCTACGACCTGTTCCTTTATCCGGAGCAGTCGGTTTGGAAACCCATACTTTGAGACAGGGTGTTAACAACAAACAAATCCTTTCGTCCTGTCTCATTTATATATGTTTTAAACGTCGTGATACGGTTGAAGTAACCTATCATCGTCCCATCTCATATATATCTTTTTTTTTTAAATTTTGCATCGTGGCATGGTTGAAATGAACTACAATTGTCCTGTCTCGTTTATATCTGTTTTAACATCGTGATACGGTTGATATAAACTATTCTTGTCCTGTTTCAATTACAATGTCCTTAGACTCGTGACACGATTGAAATAAACGACTGCTGTCTTAACTTATCTCTGTCTGTTTTGAATATTGCGGCACAGTTGAATTTTACTGCTATTGTCCTATCTCATTGACGTCGTTTCTTTTTCTTTTCTTTTTCGTTTTCTTTTCTTCTTTTTTTTTCGCTTTACATCGTAACACGATTAAAATAGATTACTACTGTCCTATTCCATTTATGTCTTTCATTTAATATGGCGACACAATTGAAATAGACTGCTATTGTCCTGTCTCATCCACATCAGTTTTGAATATTGCGACACAATTGAAGTAGACTGCTATTGTCCTATCTCATCCACATCAGTTTTGAATATTGCGACACAATTGAAGTAGACTGCTATTGTCCTATCTCATCCATATCAGTTTTGAATATTGCGACACAATTGAAATAGACTGCTATTGTCCTATCTCATCCACATCAGTTTTGAATATTGCGACACAATTGAAGTAGACTGCTATTGTCCTATCTCATCCACATCAGTTTTGAATATTGCGACACAATTGAAGTAGACTGCTATTGTCCTATCTCATCCACATCAGTTTTGAATATTGCGACACAATTGAAGTAGACTGCTATTGTCCTATCTCATCCACATCAGTTTTGAATATTGCGACACAATTGAAGTAGACTGCTATTGTCCTATCTCATCCACATCAGTTTTGAATATTGCGACACAATTGAAGTAGACTGCTATTGTCCTATCTCATCCACATCAGTATGAATATTGCGACACAATTGAAATAGACTGCTATTGTCCTATCTCATCCACATCAGTTTTGAATATTGCGACACAATTGAAGTAGACTGCTATTGTCCTATCTCATCCACATCAGTTTTGAATATTGCGACACAATTGAAGTAGACTGCTATTGTCCTATCTCATCCACATCAGTACTGAATATTGCGACACAATTGAAATAGACTGCTATTGTCCTATCTCATCCACATCAGTTTTGAATATTGCGACACAATTGAAGTAGACTGCTATTGTCCTATCTCATCCACATCAGTTTTGAATATTGCGACACAATTGAAGTAGACTGCTATTGTCCTATCTCATCCACATCAGTTTTGAATATTGCGACACAATTGAAGTAGACTGCTATTGTCCTATCTCATCCACATCAGTACTGAATATTGCGACACGACTGAAATAAAGTGCAGTTCAAACTTAGCCACCGGCTTTCTGCCCGGAAATCTGAGACGGTAATCATTGCACCATGACAATAATGGAATGTCTCGAATTTCCCACTGGCTGCACTATCCAAGTATAACCCAGCATTCAGCCGAGTGATAAACTGGGCCTAACAGCGATCATATTTAAAGCTCAGAATAGACAAGGCTGCAATACGATCTGGTCCATTCAGTAATATTTAACCCAGGTGAATGTTGCTTGCGAAAGTTAACTTGTGGCTACTGATCAACATGACGGTGGACTTTGCAATCATATACAGTGATATGCTTCAGGCACTGATTAAAGTCGACCTCTGATTATCTTACGGTAAAGAGACTTATAAAACTCCCATGAGCTGATGAAGATAGTACAGATCTACCTACTGTCTCCTCGTGACCGAAGATGTTGGTTCAACAAAGACTTCCAGCCCGGGGGGATTCAAGACACATGAAGTTGATAGAGAAACCCACAGTTTGACACTCATTTGGATCAGACAAAGAACACGGCGCTTTTAGATCCTCCCTCAGCGCAAGGTATGCACTGAGATCACTGCCAAAGACACAGCTGTGTAACTATCGTAGTGAGCCATCACGTTTCTAGAAGTTCCCTCTTGAAACACCAAAACTAATGTCTGAAAGCATACTGACTCACTACATCATATATAGCTTCGAGTGAAGCAGTGTCCTTTAAAACAATTGGATCTTGTTTAACAAAAGAGAAGCCTACAATATTCTAGAACTCAGCGGGAAACAGGAACCCAGTAGTGCCAGACAACGCATGAAAACATGCGTGGCTGGCTGTCCTGAAGGGTGTGGACGTAGTATAAGAGACCAGCCACAGCCAAGTCAGGTACTGATTTGGCAAAATGGTCATCTGGTTCCGAAAATGTGTGTGTGTGTGTGTGTGTGTGTGTGTGTGTGTGTGTGTGTGTGTGTGTGTGTGTGTGTGTGTTCGTTCGTTCGTTCGTTCTTCAATTTAACGTCTATTCACATAAAGTGATTTTAGACAGGGTTAGGGAAGTAGCGTGTGTATGCATGCATGTGTGTGTGTGTGTGTGTGTGTGTGTGTGTGGTGTGTGTGTGTGCGTGTGCGTGCGTGCGTGCGTGCGTGCGTGTGTGTGTATATATGTGTGTGTGTGTGTGTGTGTGTGTGTGGAGAGAGAGAGAGAGAGAGAGAGAGAGAGAGAGAGAGAGGAAAATTGTGTATGTGTGTGTGTTGTGTGTGTGTGTGTGTGCGCGCGCGCGCACGCGCGCACGCGCATGCGTACGTGCGTGCGTGCATGCTTGTGTAAGTGTGTGTGTGTATGTGTGTGTGTGTGTGTGTGTGGTATGTGTGAGCCTCTCTCTCTCTCTCTCTCTCTCTCTCTCTCTCTCTCTGCATCTCATTCCTGCATCTCTCTCTCTCTCTCTCTCTCTCTCTCTCTCTCTCTTCTCTCCCGCTTTCTCCTCTCCTGTCTCTTCCCTCTCCTTCCCGCATCCTTCCTTCTCTCTCTCTCTCTCTCTCTCTCCTCTCTCTCTCCTCTCTCTCCTCTCTCTCTCTCATATGAGCAATGCACGGAGTAAATATGACCCAGCGAAAACATTTGAAAATGTTAGTGGAGTCATTTTCGACCCGCTCTGTTGCCAAGCTGTTTTACAACCACCGACTGAGGAAGACAGTATTGCAGCCAGAGAATGGCAGCTCTGGCCAGTGTTAAGGTCAACAGATGAACATTAATTTTGTGGACGAGGTCCTGCAATGGACAGGCCCATGGTTCGATGTTCGAAGGACCAGATGCTGTATATGGCTGTGAACCTTTGGTTCAAATCCGTTTTTTATGGGAAACACTGGTCATGTGCCAGTAAGAAACATACAGCAGAACACTGGAACAGGCGCTGCTCAGGTGCTAGGAAACGGTGCACAGAATACTTCCCCTCCCTGTTTTCGTCCACATCGCCTTCGA
>CM065744.1:50047942-50075442 GCA_033310375.1 Conus canariensis
CAGACAGACAGACAGAGGTGTATAAATCCCCTTAAAAGGTCTTTGGAATATCAGACTGACTTGAAGTTGCACAAAGTGTAAACGATTAATTCACCACTGTTTTAAATACTATTCCAGCATGAAACTGAATTGAGCAAATCAAAGTACTGCAAGAACAATGTTCTTTGAGCAACGTTGATTTTCTTTGTCGTAGCGAGTTACGTGTAGAAAGAAACTGTAATTTTTTTTTAATTTGTTGTGTGAATGCTATGAATATAACCTGTTTCGCATGTTCAGTTAGGGTGGTGTTTGACTGAGAGCAAACATACGAAAAAGCAACAACAATGAAACATACATACGTGCAATGGTTGCAAATGTGCGTCTTGCAGTCACCAGATATGGACGTTCCCACAAAATTTACCTTCAGGTTCTTTTTTGTCTCCACGATTTGTTTTGTATGAAAGAAAACATGGAATCAGAAGCCCTGTTTTTGTTGTTGTTTGTTTTTTTTTCTTTTTTTAAAAGTTTACATCTGATTGCTATTTTGCCTTCTTAATGGTTGGACTGGCCATTCCGAAGAGTTGTCCTGACATTGTAAAATCACCATAAAAGGATACGCACTGCATACAGAACTACTACTCAAAAATGAGGACTCTTGCAGGAAAGGAATAGATAAGCCTTATTGTGACAAGTAATACATGTGTTTATTTTGGTTTAATTTGGTGGTGATCATGATCAGAATGACGACGATGATGGTTATAGCTATCAACAACATCCGAAAGGCTAAGAAGAGCAGTTATCGTTCTAGGTAAGGACAATGAATAATATCATTTATGAACATCAGAATGCAGTTATAGCGACTACATCTATTATTGTTGAAAATGTATGCATTTATTGTAAGGTACTTTGACCTCTACTGGTATTTCCATGAGAGAGTGTAGTCTGCATGTGTTTTCTTTCTTTTATCTTATTACTTTATTTTATTTTTTAAGGACAGTGACGGCCATCATTTTAGATTTTGGGAAACAGAGTTCCGACTGATATACCTGAAAATGCAAAGCTAGTTCTGAGCATGCTGACTCATCCGTTTAGGCGATAGAATAGAATATCATTGTTAGAGCCACGTCGACATGAGGCCTGAGTAGTTCAATCTCTGAGGTGTATGGAGCCAGATTATTGTGTACTTTGAACACAAGTACAGGTTTGCTGAAATCAAGTAGAGAGAGAGAGAGAGAGAGAGAGAGAGAGAGAGAGAGAGAGAGAGAGAGAGAGAGAGAGAGAGAGAGAGTTACTGGGCATCCGTTGACTGTCACAGTATCTCTGAGCACACTCGATTTTTGACCTGGTTTTCGAGGTACGACTATATTTGGAATGTCAACTGTTTTGCATATGTAACATATAAAGAAATACCTATAAATCATGCGACAACATCATGATTTTTGTTAGTAAAAGCTGAACATTCGCGAGGCTGGAGGGTGGGAGAGTGAAGTGACGGGGAAAGGTGGAGGGAAGTGAAAGGTCAGGGAGTGGGTGGAGGTCGAAGTGAAACGTGTTATTGTTCCTTGAGTTTCTTTGCCAATATTGTTGATGTCATCACAAGGGAACAGAGAGTAATACTATAGGTTGAGTCTGGTTTAGTTTTCGTTGATCATGGTGACAGTGTCCCTGCTGTGTAAAGTCTGTGGTGGTGACAATCTAATCCACAACTTTGATAACGACGTCTACGTAGACCAAAAAAAGACTGTCGTCATGATGTCATCTCCTCCGAAACCGTAGCAAACATGTGGATTGCAATAGAACATCCTACTGTGTTTCACAGATCCATGGCCATAGATGAGGTATCAATAAGATCAGCGCTGTCCATGATTTATTTCGGGGACCATGACCATAAACTGTGTCACCAGCACATAACATCACACTGAATTTCACTGAAACAATATGTATCATCAATATAACATCACATGGTGTGTATCATTAACATATCATGCCATGGAGCATCACATGGTGTGTATCACTAGCATAGAATCACATGGTGTGTATCACTAACATAGCATCACGTGGTGTGTATTACTAACATAACATCACATGGTGTGTATCACTAACATAGCATCACATGGTATGTATCACTAACATAACATCACATGGTGTGTATCACTAACAGAACATCACATGGTGTGTATCACTAACATCACATTGTGTATCACTAACATAACATCACATGGTGTGTATCACTAACATAGCATCACATGGTGTGTATCACTAACATAGCATCACATTGTGTATCAGTAACATAGCATCACATGGTGTGTATCACTAACAGAACATCACATGGTGTGTATCACTAACATAGCATCACATTGTGTATCACTAACATAACATCACATGGTGTGTATCACTAACATAACATCACATGGTGTATCACTAACATAACATCACATGGTGTGTATCACTAACATAACATCACATGGTGTGTATCACTAACATAGCATCACATTGTGTATCACTAACATAGCATCACATTGTGTATCACTAACATAACATCACATGATGTGTATCACTAACATAACATCACATGGTGTGTATTACTAACATAGCATCACATTGTGTATCACTAACATAGCATCACATGGTGTGTGTCCTTTCAGAACCATGGACATGAAGTGTGTCTTTGTTCTGCTGCTCCTCGTTTCCGCCATGGTGGTGACTGCTTCAGCAGCGTCAGCTGAAAACGAAAATAACGCAAACGACAATGCTGGTATGTCTCTGTGTCTGTCTCTGTGTCTGTGTCTTTCTTGTCTCTGTCTGTCTGTCTGTCTGTCTCTACTACTACTACTACTACTACTACTACTACTACTACTACTACTACTACTACTACTACTACTACTACCACTACTACTATTTGAGGTTTTCCTTTTTCCAAGTACCTCACGCAGCTTAATGGCCTTATTCAAAAACGTTTTCGTTCTCTTCACTATGAATCATAGTGAGATGGACGTTCGCGCTTAAAGTGGTCGAACGGGAATGATTAACGACGGTGAATATGAATGCCTGTGTGTGACACTTGTGTGAATGGTTATGTTGTCAAAAATTGCATAGTCCTTATGAATGTCATTTTGAATTATGAAAAAGTACGTAATTTTCTTTTTCTACTACATAGTTTCGAGTCCTAGCATTCATATTTACGTACTGAGGTACACTTTAATTGTTTCTTTGCACTATATGTTTTTCGGCACTGCAAATATTGATGTACACCCCCTTCACATAAAGGCTATATGTAGGCCATTGCCAATAACATCGTGTCTGATGCGTCTGAAACGTCTCTCTCTCAAAAAAGGAACGATGTCTTTATGACCTTGGCAAATATATTTACCACACAAATACAAGCCATTAACGTTCGTTTAACATGTAGATGGGCCCATACTTGCTTGAATGGTTAATCTTAGCAGTTGCATATTATTGTTGTAAATACTATCAACTATCAAAATGTCAGTGTGTTTAGTAGTAACATGTCATATGCCCTGTACAGCAAAACAGTTCTCTCTCTCTCTCTTTCTCTTTCTCTCTCTCTCTCTCTCTCTCTCTCTCTCTCTCTCTCTCTCTCTCTCACACACACACACACACACACACACACACACACACACACACACACACACACACACACACACACACAATTTTGTGTGCGACAAACGATGTCTCTACAACCTTGGCAGGCATATTTCCTAGAAAATTAAGTGCCATGAACGTTCTATTGAACTTCTAGATGAACCAATGCTTGCCAGTAAGGTTGATTTTAGCAGTTATATCTTACTGTTGTAAAATTTATCAAATATCCTGAATGTCAGTGTGTTCATCTTTAACTTGTCACTTGGCCTATACAGCGGACAATAAATCTTGAATTCTGTCTGTCTGTCTGTCTGTCTGTCTGTCTGTCTCTCTCATTTATGTGAAGGAAAGAGAAGAAAATGAAGTGAAAGACATGAGCGAGTGTTAATAACATAATGGACACCTTTTGTATCTATTCAAATATCCAGAGGATGAGCAAGAAAAGATCATTCTTTTCGTAAAGAGAGCACACACACACACACACACACACACACACACACACACACACACACACACACACACACACACACACACACACATTCATATTACTATCAACGTCACTTCTGCGTTCCAAATTGACGAATGCCCAGAAGATATTTTTCAGTGCTCCACAAGATCTATGAACACAAAATACAAAATGTTGACTGCAAAGTCTATAAACTTTCCCTAGGAGTTCCATTTCATGTATCAAATTTAGGGACCTAGAACGAAGCGGGTGTTTTACATCTTGATGAGGTAAGAGCTCTCTATGCTGCCAAATATGTTTTACGAAGTTCCTCGTTCGAAAATTTCACAGAAGCTGAAGTCTGTATGAGGTCCGATCTTCATTTTGCAAAAAGAGCTAAATCCATCCAATCATTAAAATCCATTAACACAATTACTTCAGATCTTTTCAAAAAATCAAATTAGACAGAAAGGAAATAGCAACCTAACCTTCATACTCACCTGTACCTACATGGAAGATGAACAATCTAAAACTTGACATAGATCAAACAAACTTATCAAAATATGATTCACCTAATATTCTTAGAAGTTCCGTCTGCTCCCATATTGATAACAAGTATTCTGATCATTTAAAGATGTATACTGATGGGTCTGCACGTGGGAACAGAGAAGTAGGAGCTGCTTTCTTTATACCAGCTTTAAAAGTAGAGAAACTGTTTCACATATGTGAAAATGTTTCTATGCTTACTGCTGAATCAGTACCAATATTGAAGGCCCTGAATTATACTTCGCATTTTCCGAAAAGAAAACATATTTCAAATGTTATTATGTGTTGATGTTACATCGGTCTTACAGGCACTTAAATCTCCTCCCCCATCCTTTCCCACCGTATAATATCGCTTTTAGTGAACAGACGTTAAACAGACTAACAACAACAACAACAACAACAACAACAACAACAACAACAACAACAACACACACACACACACACACACACACACACACACACACACACACACACACACACAAAGAAAAGAATGTAAAGTATCAGGAGATTCTGTGGACAGCTCAAAAGCTTGTTAAAAATGCTATCACAGTAAATATTAACGAAAACGTAGACGAAGAAGTGCAATTAATAAAGACTAAAACAAGCGGGAGCATCAATCCCTGAAGCCTAGCATGAGGTGAGGAGAGCTTGTTCTTCTCAGTGCTTGGTATGACTATTTTGTGCATTCACAAATGCTGCGTATCTCCTGTAGTTGGAGTAGAACTGCTATTCATGAACGCCACGATGTTGTTCCACTCCTCCTGGACTGCTCCAGAGAGTTGGGCAGTTGTGACTGGACCGGGCTGGTTTCTGTGGACTCTCCTCTTAACCTCATTACAAACATGCTGACTTGGGTCAAGCCGGGGACTATAGGCTGGCCAGGGCACAGTGCTGGCATCGTTCTACTGCAGGAAGTCTCTTGTGACCCAGGCCATGTATAATCTAGCACTGTCATGACACAAGACCTGGACAGGGCTGTTGACGTTCTATAAAAAGCAGAATCCAATGATGCAGAACTGGTTGATTTACACATGAGTGGGGACTCGTTGTTCATGACCCGTAGCCAGATTCTGAAAGACGATAACATCAAACTTCCACTATTGGCCAAAGGCACCTCCACACCATGATGTGGAGTCCTCCCCAGAGGTCCATTTCCAGCGCGTTGCCATTAATACAACAGGTGCCATTCCATCACCATACACTCTGCCGGCCTTCTGCCAGGCTGATGCAGAACCTGCGTTTGTCAGTGAAGACCAGTGTCCCCCCCCCCCCCATCCCCACACACTCGATGACGTCACTTTAGTCTGTGCTGAGCCCACGGCAGACAGTTCCGGCGATAGAGAACAGACAGCCTGGGACCCCTTGCCAGCCTCTTGTCCATCTGGTCTCTGGGTATCAGCTGGAGGTGTACAGTGTAGCTGCTGGTGCGTCTGTAGGGAGTGCCAAGTGTCTCCCTAGCTATTCAAGGGGCCGACCAGAAGGCTTCCTGTAGGTAAAGCTGGACGAGTTATCTTTTGTAGCCATCAGAGGTCAAACATCGATGACCAGGCGTGGCACGGTCTGCGACTAGCTAGCTTAGTCCTCATGCTTCTCTCCGTGGATGTCAAACACAGCATAACTAGTTACAAGAAGAGGAGTGCGGGTTTTTTTTTATGAAGCTTTCTTGAGCTGAACACAGGTCACAGTGTATACGACACAAACTGTAAAAAGAAAGTTGAAGTTAAGACTACTTCACGATGACTGTCTGTCAGATTAATGACATTAGTCTGCAACCATCGACTGCAAATTGTATAAGAACTGACTTCTTCCAAATACTAAGGAGAATTGCCATTGGGCCAGCTTTCCGGTAAAAAGAATGAACTAAATGTTTTCTAGAGAACAATAACAAACAAACAAACAAACAATATATATATATATATATATATATATATATATATATATATATATATATATATATATATATACAGAGAGAGAGAGAGAGAGAGAGAGAGAGAGAGGAGAGAGAGAGAGAGAGAGAGAGAAAACAGCCCTTTCAATCAGACGTGTCATGGAGGCAAAGTGGAAGCATCTCCCAACCGCCTTGTGATCCCCCCAAACACTGCTGGACTTACCACAACAACTGTACTCGTACAGTGCACAAACAAAATGATCAGTCCAAACAATTGCGTGACACTAACAACGATGCTGGCGCACAAGTTGTGTGCTCAGGAAGATATGCAATAAACAGTCACAACCCTCTACTAATCAACGTACAATCCTGCTTGTCACGAGGATTTTCTGTACGGAGGGTTTCACAAAATACCAACATAATTGAAAATAACTTTTCCGATTGTGCTTGAGTGGGTGAATGGGGAATAATAAATGCTTCTCAAAATGAGCCTTCAGCAAGTTTATAGTCTCCAAGGGGGAGACAATCTCCAATGGGGAGGAAACTCACTGACATATAATTCCTGGTCAAATACCGGTATTTCGAAACCTGATTGTTTCTCCTCAGTGACCGCGGAAAGTGGTAACTTGACTCCTCTGCCTTTTCTGTTTTAAGAAGAATGCTATCCAGAAAAAAGGCTGGTGTGCAATACCGTAGTATGTTTGTTGAGTTCTTGGAATGAATGCGCAAGGGACTAAATTACAAGAAACTAATAAATTCCAAGGATAAGTATCGAGCACCATTCCAGCAACTTACAGAGCAGCTTGGTGTTGCAATGACTGCAAGAAATTTTCAATTATAAACAAAGCAAACAATCTTCTAAATTTTCAATCAAAATTAGAGCAAAAAATATCAATTGTAGTCACGTTTCATAATATCACCCACATTGAACTTCGAAAAAAAGAAAAGGTCACTAATATTTATTATTTGTTAGCACATTGACAGCATAGACTTTACTTAAATTGCACGGCTTGTTTGAAAATGTGTTGTTTGTTAAAAAGGATTACAGGCTAAGATTTTTTTTCTGAACTATACGCCAAAGAAAGCAACGTTCTCATTTCTTTTCATACTAGAGGATGAAATGCACAGTGTCTGTTTGGGAGCTGGCCAGAAAAGAATGATCTGTTCACTCGTCCTGAAGAAAATAATGACCTGTTATACTAATCTGCTCTTTGGTGAGAGAGAGAGAGAGAGAGAGAGAGAGAGAGAGAGAGAGAGAGCAAGAGAGCAAGAGAGAGAGAGAGAGCAAGAGAGCAAGAGAGAGAGAGAGATAGAGAGAGAGAGAGCGAGAGAGAGAGAGAGAGAGAGAGAGGGGGGGGGGCAAGTGGGTGGAAATCAAACACCAGTTGGTAGTGCTATTTTCCTTGAAATAACATTTGCTTGGATGATTCCATGAACAGTTCGAATACAAAGCTAGACAAGCCTGATATCTGAAATGTGTGTATTTTTTGGAACGTAAACTACTAAACCAAAACAGGTTCATGTTATGTCTCTTTAGGTTTATGTGATTTAGCTAACATGTTTGAAAGAGATTCCTATTTGAAAAAAAACAAACAAACAACTGATTTGTTGCTTTTGTCAGCAGAACGAAACGTACGTGTTGAAAAGAGGGAAAAACCTTTTCACATAAAGAGCCCCGAACAGAACGACGAAAGAAAGAAGCGACAGTCCGAAGGAAACTGATTTGCTGGCTCATAGTGATGAGATTTTCTCTCTCTCTCTCTCTCTCTCTCTCTCTCTCTCTCTCTCTCTCTCTCTCTCTCTGGAAAATAGCTGGAGCCTTACGACACAGACTGAACGTTGTTTGGTTTCTTGATACAATAAAAAGCAGCTGCTTATATTGAAACATAATGAATTTGTGTTGAATGTCCTGATGTGAGCAAGTCACAAAATGTCTGAAGACAAATCTTACTATCAGATGATCGCCTGCCCATGGCATCATGGCATCAAAGCACTGTGGTGAGTGCTTTGGGTAGTAAGAAATCTCTCCAAAACCTAGATCGAAGTTATGCACAGCAGGGCTGATCAAGTCCTTTAATATGCATATTCAGAAATCTTCTGACTGCTATTTTCCTATGTTGTGCAGACCTAGAGAGTCATGATGACTGCAGGAGAGAATCTGACCTAGGAGCATAATCATTAGCTGACAACATGGTCTTTTGTCTACACAGTATGCAGGCAAACATTCTCTGTGTCTGTGTGTGTGCGTGCGTGCGTGCGTGAGTGCGTGCGTGCGTGTGTGCGTGCGTGCACGCGCGTGTGAGTGTGTGGTGTGCGTGCGTGCATGGTCAAGCGGATGTGTGTGCGCGTGAGCGTGTGCGTGTCTGTGCGTGCACACGTACACACATACACAAACTGACACACGTGCATACATACACACCCAGACAGAATACGAATACGAATATTTATTCAGAATTAAGGCCATGGCCCCATACTGAAGGGGAGCATTTACACAATTATACAATGCAACGTACGCCTAACCCAATATAGAACATAAGCCTGTGCACAGCAGCAATGAACATACACATAGCTGAATAAAGTTAATGTACAACAGCATGCAGCCTTTTTATGTATATGTACACACACACACACACACACACGCGCGCGCGCGCGCGCGCGCGCGCGCGCGCACGCACGCACGCACGCACGCACGCACGCACGCACGCACGCACGCACGCACGCACGCACACACACACACACACACACACACACACGCGTGTACTTGTTTTCCCCCACTACTTAATTGTTCAGCATTTTATATATATATATATATATATATATATATATATATATATATATATATATATATATAATATAAATGGCAAATTCTCTCTGTGTGTGTGTGTGTGTGTGTGTGTGTGTGTGTGTGTCTGTGTACGCTATAGACTCAAGAACGGCTCAACCGATTGTCATGAAATTTGGCAGGTACGTCTGTTGTGACCCGAGGATGGTTTTGGGCTAATCTCTAAAATAATAAAACCGTTAAAAACCGTTAAAAACTGTTATAACGGTTTCAAAGACATCTTTTTCCTCTGCTTTTCTTCAAATAGCCGTTGTGACATTGCACAGGTACAGGACTACTTCTCTAAAATTAAAACCGTTATTTGGCAGTTAAAAAACGTTATTTATAACAGTTAAAAACCGTTAAAAACACCAAACCCTATAAAAGAAACTGTTTAAAACCCGATCTTCTTGAAATTCAGCAGGTACGTCTGTTGTGACCCGAGGATGGTTTTGGGCTAATCTTTAAAGAAATAAATCCGTTAAAAACCGTTAAAAAAACTGTTATAACGGTTTCAAAGACATCTTTTTCCTCTGCTTTTCATCAAATGACCGTTGTGACATTGCACAGGTACATCGAACCTAGAGGGACATCTCCCGAGTAACATAGGGTCATTGGACAGTTTCTACGACAGTTATTTATGACCGTTAAAAACCGTTAACAACACGTACCCCCCCTAAAAACGATAAAAAAATACAATCTTTTCTGATGTTGGCGGCAAAGGGAGTCCTCGGATCGCCACCAAACTTGGCATGAGTCTAGAAGGACATACTGTGAATAACACTGGGTCATTCGATAGTTTTCATGACCGTTATTTATCACCGTTAAAAAGCGTTATTTTCTAAATTTAGACCTTTCTTGATGAAATTTGGTATACAGGTGTAGTTTTAAATGCTGAACAATGATATACAACTTACACGAACCGAAACTTAAAATTGACCGTTAAAAACCGTTATTATATAAAATTTAGACCGTTCTTGATGAAATTCGGTATACAGATGCAGTTTTACACGCTGAGCAATGATATACAACTTACACGAACGGAAACTTAAAAATTGACCGTTAAAAACCGTTATTATATAAATTTAGAGCGTTCCTGATGAAATTCGGTATACAGATGCAGTTTTACACGCTGAACAATGATATACAACTTACACGAACGGAAACTTAAAATTGAGCGTTAAAAACCGTTAAGATCCGTTATTTTCTAAATTTAGACCTTTCCTGATGAAATTTGGTATACAGGTGCAGTTTTACACGCTGATCAATGATAGACAACTAATATGAACAGAAACTTAAAATTGACCGTTAAAAACCGTTAATTTCTAAATTTAGAGATGGTATCACCGTTAAAAAGCGTTATTTTCTAAAATTAGACCTTTCTTTGATGAAATTTGGTATACAGGTGTAGTTTTCAATGCTGAACAATGATATACAACTTACACGAACCGAAACTTAAAATTGACCGTTAAAAAATCGTAGCTGACTTCCCTGGAGAGGAAACTCTGTACAGATCTGTTGACACGGCCAAGAATGATGATGAGGCAGTCCTTTATCCACAAGAACTCCTGAACTCCATTGAGATTTCTGGACTTCCACCACATGAACTGTTGCTGAAATCTGGAGTCCCTATTATCATTCTCCGCTCACTGGACCCGCCAAAGGTGATCAATGGCACCCGATGTGTCTTCACCAGACTGCACAGGAACGTTGTAGAAGCGAAAATATCATGTGGCCCCCACAAAGGTTAACCGGTGCTGCTCCCCAGAATTCCTCTGGAACCCATGGACTCACCCCTGCCATTCCAGTTCTGACGGCTTCAGTTTCCCATGAAACCAGCTTTCGCTCTGACAATCATCAAGAGCCAGGGTCCGACATTTTCATCCCTTGGGGCAGACCTGACCGTTCCGTGTTTTACACATGGAATGTTCTACGTTGCAGCATCACGAACTGGAAACGCAGAAACACTGACTATACTTGCGCCAAACAGGGAGACCAGAAATGTTGTCTACCCAGAGGCCCTCCAATAGACATGATACATCGTGAAAATGCAATCTTTTCACAGAGTTGTCATGTTTGAGTTGGATTTAACGTCCATACCCAAATCAAGGATATGCAGATGGCTGGTCCGTCACATTAGCCTGACACCTGCGGGGCCAGGGTGGACATCGGGGTGAACTATGGTCATTTTAGCTGGAAACATTCCACGTTAAAATTTCCAAGACCAAGCCGGGATTCGAAACCACGACCTTTGGATCATGAGTCCAGCGCCTTATCCACTAGGTTATGGTGGCCCCTACAGAGTTGTCATTTTGGAGCACTTCAATCAAGGAATTGAGAATGCATCAGTAAGTTCACAAAGTACAGGCATCCCTCTATGGACTGTGTATCGTATTACGAAAAAAATTCGTGAGGGAAAACAGATTGAGAGGCAAGAAGGGAGTGGGCGTCCGAAGAAATTGGGTGAAGTAGATATGAGGAGGCTGGGGCAATTGGTTAAGCATGGGAAAAACGAAACAAACCCAAGCTGAATTTTATTGTATTGTCTTTTAAGTGGTGAGAGAGAGGGGTGGCCAGAAAATTATTGTACAGATATACCCGAGCGAAGCCGGGTACACCGGCTAGTATATATATATATATATATATATATATATATATATATATATATATATATATTTATATAGATAGATAGATAGATAGATAGATAGATAGATAGATAGACAGATTGGAGATACTGTTTTCTTTTCTTGACAACAGTAATATTACACTGAAACGTCATGGTTCAGTAAAATACTTGAGCTGAATAAGTTTGGTTCTAAGATCATGTAATACAGGCCAGTTCAACAACAAAAAATAAATTTATCGTCTTTAGTTACAACACACAAACGGTATATGAGTTTATCTTCGGCGTAGTTGTTGTGTCTGAAACGATGACAAGCGATATCAGAAACACCAAATCTAAACGTTTTGTTGTTGTTTTTTTCACTCGAACATTTTATTTTCACAGATCTCATGTCCTTATCAAAGACTATTACAAAAAATAATAACACAATGTATCCCCCCCCCCCCCTTTTTTTTTTTTGTCCAAACATACAATGACAACTAGCATACATAAATCAATGCATCAATCCATAGTGGCACATATTTAACGCATACAATTGTACATTCATTTTTTTCTTTTTCTTTTCTTTTTTTTTTTACACGGGCACACATGCCGAATAAATTCGAATAACTGGCATTAATCCTGTGTACCCAGGTTGTGGACGAGATTAAATAGAAAAGAAAAAGAGTATACAGTACTTATTAACATAACACACACACACACACACACACACACACACACACACACACACACACACACACACACACACACACACACTTGCGCATAGTTCCCTAGTATTTTGATATAAGATGACCATTTTGTTAAGTACGTTGCATGATTCATCTCCATTAAGGACACATATTTCTCCATCTTATGTCTATAGTCCAGCTCCTTCAAAAATATGTTTAGGTTAGGTTTTGTCTTGTTAATTCTACATTTATATATATAAAATATTTTCCCATTAAAATCATCAGGTCTAGCATTTCGTCGGTTTTTGTTTTCTCATCCATACCAAATAATATAATCTCCACGTTAAGTGATAATCTTACACAGTGTGGACAGTTAACTTGCAGAATTCTTTCAAGGTCTTTCCAGAAAATACGGGTAAACTCACATTCCCACAGGTAGTGATTAATTGAGTCTTTCTCTCTAATGCAGAAATGACATTTGTCGCTATCAATAATTTGCATACTTTTCAACACACTATTTGTTACCATAATTCTGTGGCATATCTTAATTTGGAACCATTTCAGTTTTGTTTCTTTAATTTTCTTAATCCTTTTCAGTACCTCTACCCAATCAATTGGTATATTGAGACGTGGTTCGCACTTGATAAATGCACTAATGCTAAAAAACTTCATTGGCTTCCACCATAATATCGTAATAAGCACGTGATCCTTTATTAATACTACAGTTTTTTTAAAGTGCTAAAGTTTTATCATTACCAATGTTACTATATAATTTCAATCTTCTTTTCTTTGTATAAGCTTTGATCGAACGCACGCAACTTATATGAGTTAGAAAATTGACATGAAGCCCATTTTCTCCGACAGTTCATGGCAGCTTAAAAATTACCATCTTCATCGAGTAAATGTTTAACTAGAAATATATTGTTCTGCATCCATTTCTTGTAAAAGAACGGTTTTTCTCCTACTTTAAACTTTTCATTACAAAAGATAGGTTCAGTGGCTAAATCTGTACTTTCAGTTAATTCTACCTGTTTGCAGAATCTTTGATATGACTTAAAGATTCCTTTCCAAAATCTGTTTATAACATTGCTGTCAACAAATCTGCCAGGGCCATATGCGTCAATAATACCTATTTCGGGACATAATGAATGTAATATTATTTTCCACTTGTGGTCGTGCATGTACACCTTCCGTATCCAGGCGATTTGTAAGGAGCTGATATATATTTTCAGGTCGGGTATACCTATCCCTCCTTTTTGTATATTATGTATTGAGTATTTTCTTTTGATTTTATCATTTTTGTTATTCCAAACAAATTTGAAATACATTTTCTGTAATGAAGCGATCTGGGAATCAGGAGGATTTGGTAAAAGGATCCATACGCACACCAATTTTGATAGTACTAATGATTTGAGCACAGCTACTCTACCTAATGGTGTTATTATTCTTTTTGACCATATTGTGAACAGGTTTTGGACTTCTGCGAATTTATATTTCATATTAATTGCCGTCATATCTGATAGACTATTCGTAAACCACAGTCCTAGAATTTTGAACTGTGAGGGGTTCCATTCCATTTTATAGTAGGGTAAATATGTTTTCGTGGAATTTTTCTCTGTACCTAACCAAACATTAAACGCTTATTCATAGTTCAATTTGAGTCCTGATATTTGCTCAAATTCATAAAGGTTTCTAAATAGCTTTTCATATGATTTCTTATCTCCTTCTAACGTAAAGGTAGTGTCGTCTGCAAACTGATTTATTTTGAATTCTGTATTTTCTATCTTTATGCCTTTGATATCGTGGTCTTGCCTTATCTTGGTCGCTAGTATTTCGACGCAACAAAACCAATAGATATGGAGATATAGGGCCCCCCTTGACAGCAACCTCTTCCAAGTATAAAACTTGAAGACACTTTCCCATTCACTATCACGTAAGACTTCATCTTATCGTAAACAAATATAATATCTATCGTTGAATACCTTTTCCGAATCCGAATGCAACCAGAAATTTACTCATGTATGACCAGTTAACTGAATCGAAAGCTTTTTCGAAGTCGACAGAAATTAATAACCCTCGTAAGCGATTCACTTCTAAATAATGTATTAAATCGTATATTGTTCGTAAACTATCTCCTATGTATCATCCTGGAACAAAACCCGTCTGGTCCTCGTTTATGAGCTTTGGCAGAACATTTTTTATTCTGTTTGCAATACAGGCTGAAGCAATTTTGTACGTTTCATTCAAAAGTGAGATAGGTCTCCAGTTCTTAGAGTATTCTCGCGGGTTTTCTCCTTTCGGAAAACCAATTACTCTTCCTTCTTTGTGTGCTACAGACATTCCTCTATTACTGTATCCCTCATTTAGAGAACGGACAACAAAATCTCCTAATTGTCTCCAGAAAAAAAAAAAATTAAAGAAGTTTACCGTCATGCCGTCTGTTCCAGGACTCTTATCATTTTCCATCTTTTTTAGGATTTTTGGTAGCTTCATCTAACGTGATTAATCCCTCCAATTGTTCGGATTCTAACTGACTTAGTTTTGGCAGGTTATCTACATATTTTCCAATTTCAATATCGAATATTTCCTTTTCTGCATATAAATTTTCATAATAGTTCTTTGTCTCTTTTAACATACCATCCGTTTCTGTCAAAGTTGTTCCTTGGTCCATGACAAGTTTAAGCATTCTTTTGCTTACGAAGTTCCTTTTCTGAAGTGAACAGAAATATGTTGCTTATTTTTTCCCCGTAAGATGCCCACTTGGCTCTGGATCGTATTATTATTCCGTCAATTTTCGATTTCCTTAACTCACTGAGCTGCTCCTTTTTGTTTTTTAAGATCTCCAGGTCTGTTTCGGTTAAGCAATTTTTACTTTCCAAGTCTTGTATTTCTTTTTCAATTTCTTTTTCTTTTTCATTACTTTTTTCTGCTTTTGCGAATGCTGAATGTAATTGTTTCTGCTCTTATTTCCATAATTAGTGTTTCTAAAAATAACTGGTCTGAAATTGAGAACTGAATTTGATCATGCGGGATTTTACTGACAAAGTTTTTATTATAAGGCAGTAATGCATATTGTTCCTTGATTCTTTCAATCGTTTCATTCACCAGATTTATATACTGCTTATTTCTTAAAAGGGAAGAATTAAATTTCCAGAACCCTTTACACCTCTCTTCTGTTTTAAAAACAATATTTATGTATATCAAAGAGTGATCTGTTCTGTATCCGAACAAAATATCAGCATCTTCTATGTAAGTGATTAACGTGCCGGACAGTAAAAAAGAACGGTTTTGGTCTTCTCCAAGTATATCGCCTCGTGTCTTGGTTCAACTCTCTCCATATATCGACTAGCTCTAATCTTGACATAATTTCCGTAACTTATTCCTGTGCGCGGAAATTCTTAATGTGTTTATAATTGTGATAATCTATGATGAGATTAAGGACCAAATTCCAGTCCCCTGCCATTATTATATCGGGGACATTTAAATATTCTATTTTTAATTTTATATTTTCAAAGAAGGACGGTTCATCATTATTTGGTCCATAGACATTCGCTAATACTAAGTCTTTTCCCATTATATTGATAGTTACTATTATATGATTACCACATGCACCTTTGATAGTTTTCTTTATTTTGAATTCAAAGTTATTATTGAATAGTATTGCAACTCCTCTTGATCGAGAATTGTTGGAAGCAAATACACATTCGTAACCCCATTCAGTTCTTGTCTGGCGTTCTAATTTACTTGTAAAATGAGTATCTTGTAGAAAATGAATAGAGTGCTGTTTTTGTCTTAAAAATGGAATGCATCCTTTCTTTTTGAGTATCCTCCAAGACCTTGGCAATTCAAAGATGATATTGTTATTGAATCCATTGCGCTTTGACTGTCCTTACTTTTCTACGTTTCGTCTCTTCACTGATCAGGGTGTGCCTTTTGCTTTCAGTCGTGCCACATGCATCTAACCAATAAATAATTAGGGAAAAAAGCAAGAGCATGCACAAATACAATTCAGTTGTGCCACTTACATCTAACCAATGAACAATCAAGAACACAAACACGAACATTAACAAATACATATAAGTAAACAACGGCATATTGCAGTAAATCTACGATACTATGAAGCAAAGAATTGAATTCCAATTTAAGTCAAAAATTGCTTGACCAATGCAGGCAAGCAGAAAAAGAAGAAGAAGAAGAAGAAGAAGAAGAAGAAGAAGAAGAAGAAGAAGAAGAAGAAGAAGAAGAAGAAGAGCGTGATACTCAACAATTTAACGGCAATAGGGTATCATAAAGAATGAACAAACCTGACCTAATAAAAAAAATATATATGTACACACACACACACACACACACACACACACACACACACACACATATATACACACACACACACACACACACACACACACACACACACATATATATATATATATATATATATATATATATATATATATATATAATGCTGAACAATTAAGTAGTGAGGGAAAACAAGTGCAGGTTAACAATTCCTCAGTCGTTATAGTAATGACTTGGCAAAGATTTACATTTTTAGAAGAAAAAAAAAAGAAGAAAATGGGGTACTCAAACATTACTATCATGCATATAAATACACACCAATTACATAAGTATAATACACACTTATGCATGCGCTCACACATAACGACGCACACACTCACATGCATACCTACACACACACACACCACACACACACACACACACACACACACACACACACACACACCACGCAACCGCGCGCGCCCACATGCGCACGCACACACACGTACATGCGCGCGCACGCGCACACACACACACACACACACACACACACACACACACCACACACACAGATCTGCCTGACAGCATAAAATATAATGGTAGATAGGGAAATATGCAGATAGACTGTAAACCAAAAAGAAGAGTAGAAAGAAACTCGTGGAGAGCGTGGCAGCAGAGAGTCCTCAGAAGAGAAGCCCCCTTCAAGCAAGTGTTTCGGCCCTTATCTCCTGACACTCTAGGGGGGTTGGGCCACACCCGGTTCATGACTCCGGATGTCCCTCTGCTGCCCCTTTTTTTTCCCATCTTGGGACGAGCCATGGCTGGGATTCGAACCCATGACCCTCTGGACATGCTCATTTTCCACTTAATGACTCGCGCTTTAACCACTGAGCCACAGGGACACCTGATATTTGTAGGGAAATTAAGCCTTATGAAGTTCACTTTTGTTCCTCCTTGACCAGATCCAGCTTGAACACCTCTGCCGCTTCTGCCATTGCTTTCAGGGCTCTGGTTTTTTTCCTTCCCTGCAACTGAGAGCTGTTTCATGAGGCTGTATGCAGACGTTCCTACAAACCCCCTAGCTCCAATTTCTGCAGTGAGGACTTTGACCTGATAGCCTTCTCTCCTCAGGCTGTTTGCCAGGTCAGCATACTTTTCAGTCTTGTAGATTTGAGCTGCCTCCATTCTGTTCTCATATGGCACCGTGAGCTCGATCATGATCAGCTGCTTGGTTGACTTAGAGTGGACTACTATGTCTGGTCTCATGCCACTCTTGCTGATGATCTCTGGGTGACTCTTCCATTCTGGGAGGTCTGCAGTGCACTCCCAGTCATCTGCCCCGTCCAGCAGACTCTGCCGGCATGTTTCGAGTGGCACTGTTGTTCTTGGCCATGATTTGCTGCCTCCTGCCGTGAAGAATGTTGCGGGTGCTTTTGGAGTCCTGATTTTCCCTTTTGTGGTGTTAGTACTAGCCCAGACTACTTGTACAATTTCTTTGAGCACTTGGTTGTGCCTCCATGTGTACCTTCCTTGAGCCAGGGCTATTTTACATGAGCTTAGGACATGCTCCACTGTTTGTTTTTCATGGCAGAGGGGGCATGCAGGATCGTCTGTTTTCCCCCACTTCACCAGGTTTGCATTTGAGGGCAGAAGGTCATATGCAGATCTGAGAATGAAGCTGATCCTGAGAGGGGCCATGTGCCAAATGTCATTCCAAGTGAGACTTCTTTGGAGTGCATTCTCCCACGTTGTCCATTGCCCTTGCTGGCTCTGCTGGACTGCTTTTTGGAGTCTTTTTTGGTCTTCTTCTTTTCTCATCTCCTGAATCATCATGTCTCTTTTGGCTTTTCCTTTGGCCTTTGACCACCATTCAGTTTTGGTCACCCCCAGTCCCTGTCTGTTGGTCTGTGTGTGTCCTGTTATTTCTCTGATCTTGAGACTTTCTTTTGCAGAATCCATCGCCTCTTGAACTTTCCATTTTCTGCCTGTCTTCAGCTGGGGCTTAATTGCTTCTACCACCTTGTCTCCTGAGTCCTCCAGCATGCTTTGAAGTCTGATCTTCCCTGCTTTGTATTCCTCCAGGATGGATTTCAGAGGTAGTTTCAGCTTTGCTTGGCGACAGTACAGCGCTATGTCAGTCAGACAGGGTGGGACACCAAGCCATTTCCTTGTGAACTTGTTGATTTTGGCTTCCATTGCCTCCACTATGCTGGTGCAGATGTCGTATATCATCAGAGGCCATAGCAGCTTTGGTATCAGCATGAACTGCAGACACCAGACCTTGTATTTGCCAGGGAGCCCACACTGGTCAATGGTCTCCAAGCCTTCCTCCACCATCTGCTTGGTTTCTTTTGCTCTTTGTGTGTCTTTCAGCGTATCATCATATCATCTTCCAAGGCTCTTGACTGGTTCTTCTGTGACTGTTGGAATGGCCTGGTTGGCAACACTGAAGACCACAGATCCGGCCACTTTTCCTTTCCTCAGTGAGAGACTCCGTGATTTCTTTGGCTTGAACTTCATTCTGGATGAGGCAACTATGTCGTCCAGCCTCTCCAGCACATGACGTGTCTCGTCTTCTCTGGATGAAATCACTGTAGTGTCATCCATGAAGGCCTTGAGAGGAGGCATCTTGTATCCATCGCCAAGGTCTGTTTGTCTCGCGTTGTTTGTTGCTGCTTTCAAGATGAGTTCCATTGCCAGCACGAACAGTATTGGGGAAATTGCACAGCCCATTGCAATACCCACTTCCAAGTTGATCCAGTCTGTTGTGTACTCCTTGGTAGAGAACCGCATTGAGAAGCCATTGAAGTACTTCTTGAGCATGTCGCGGATGTTCTTTGGCACATGGTACATCTCAAGAGCCAACTGTATCATCTCATGGGGCACAGATCCATATGCGTTTGCCAGATCAAGCCACACTACGTCCAGGTCTCTCTTTTCTGTTTTTGCTTTTTGGATTGCGTCCCAGATCATTGTGGCGTGTTCTACACAGCCCGCCACGCCTGGGATGCCACCTTTCTGGACTGACACATCCAAGTACTTGTTTTCCATCAGGTACTTGGTCAGCCTTGCTGCCATGACAGAGAAGAAGATTTTCCCTTCGACGTTCAGTAGTGATATTGGCCTGAACTGGCTAATGTCACTTGAGTTTTGCTCTTTGGGGATGTACACACCATCTGCCGTCATCCACTGGCCGCTGATCTTCTGGTTTCTCCAAGCCGATCGCAGCAGCCTGTGGAGCCACTCCAGCACATTGGGACATTTCTTGTAAAGCTGGTAAGGTATTCCGTTCGGCCCTGGTGATGATTTGGCTCTGGCTTTGTCGACCACCTTCTTGATTTCCGCCAACGTTGGAGGCTTGCCATTGAACTGTTCCTCAGGGTTGGTTGGCCACACCAGACCTTGAATGTCGAGTGGTGCTTTGCTCTGTGGGTCAGAGTATGTTTTCCTCAGATGCTGCTCAAGAACTCCTTTGTCCACACTTAGGGTCCCAGATTTTGGCTGCTCAAACAGTGTTCTGGCAAACTGGAAGGGGTCTCTGAAGAAGCGCTCTCTAGGGAAATATGCATATAGACTGTAAACCAAAAAGAAGAGGAGTTACTCAAGTGTGTTGAGGCCAAAAGGATAAATAGTTTTGAGTTTGCTCATCCAGAATTTTTCCCTTCGAATCCTAATATCATACTCATTTGAAAATACTTTTTCTAAGGTATACATTGCAGATCCTGAAGTGTGTGTCCGGCAGTGTTGAAATGGTGAGCGATGTGAGTGTCTGTGTTCTTTAATATGTGTGATCTATGTAAATAAAATCAGTTTTGAGGGCATTTTTGATTTCTCCAACATATTGCGCATTCTTACAGGAGCGACAGAACAACAAATAAATTACATTGGCAGTGTGACACGACATATAATATCTGATTTGAAAAGTCTCTCCTGTAACATCACTCTTAAATCTAGAAGTACTGATTAAATGTTCTCTGCACAAACACAACATTTGTTACATTTCCAGCTTCCTGGGTCCAGGTTGCCAGAGGTGCTGAGTGGTAGAGATGATGGCATCAGGATGCTCCTGAGTGTATCCGCTCCCCCACCAGCGGGACCTCAGGAACTGCCTTCGTCATCTTTGGGCTGGTGTGGAGAAGGCTCTGGTACTCCTGTAGCCACTTGCGCAGGGGAGGATTAGAGGGATTATGGGTCACAATAAAAGGGACTCTACTGGAGGTGGTTCGGGGTCGGTATTGAAGTGTTTCTGTCGTGGGTGTAGAATGGACTCGGTTTACAGCAGCTTGGATGATATCATTAGGATACCCACGTTGTAAGAGAAACATAGTAATTTCTGTGCACCTTTTTAGAAAATCTGAAGGAAGTGAACAAGGGGATGTTTTTACTTGCAGTGTTTGGGATGGCAGGAGTTGAAGTGGAGATAGGCGTGACACTCAGTAGGTTTATAAAACATGTCGGTTTCTAGGTATCCATTGCGCAGTATATATATATATATATATATATATATATATATATATATATATATATAAAAGTCCTTAAAAAATCTGAAGGTGCTCAACCCCTTGGGGAGCAACATCTGTTAAAAAATATTTTAAAAATGAAGTGGTAAAATCTACAAGCTTGTTTCTAGCTTTGCTATCTTCAGGATGTCTTTTGGAGCACGCCAACGGTCTTTTATGGCGTGCGGGACTTGATTTCAACTCTGTGTGTGCAGGCGGATCTCATTTGCAGGCGGATCTTATTTGCAATACAGTCCAGACAACAACACGAACAGAATTAAGAAAAATAGGAAAAGAAAGATCATATGGTACAACCCACCATACGATGGACAAGTAAAAACAAATGTAGGAAAAGAATTCTTTAAAATCTTGGCAACATCATTCCCAAAAGAACACAAACTGTCCAAAATATTCAACAAAAACACCATTAAACTGTCATACTCATGTATGCCCAACCTCAAAAACATGATTGATTCATCTAACAAAATGAAAAGCAACATAAAAGAGAAGGGTGCCGAAAGGACATCTTGCAACTGCACTAAAACAGAACAGTGCCCCCTGAGCAATAAATGTCTTCACAGCAACATTGTATACCAAGCTACGGTAACATCAGAAAATGAAGAAGAAACATATGTAGGGATTACTGAAAACACTTTCAAAACCAGATACGCAAACCACAAACAGTCATTCAAAAATGAAAAATACAAAAATCAAACAGAGCTGAGCAAATACATCTGGAGACTCAAAGATAAAAAAATAGACTACAACATATCATGGAAAATCATAAAAAGAGCAGCACCATACAACAATATTTCAAAAAGATGCAATCTATGCTCCACAGAAAAATGGTTAATATTATGCAAACCACACTTAGCAACTCTGAACACAAAAGTAGAAATTGTAAACAATTGCAGGCACAAGTGGAAATCTTTGCTAGCACATTCCACCTGAACAGGCCCCAATAAGAACCACAGGCCGCACGTGCAGCAAATGAGATCCGCCTGCACACAGAGTTGAAATCAAGTCCCGCACGCCATAAAAGACCGTTGGCGTGCTCCAAAAGACATCCTGAAGATAGCAAAGCTAGAAACAAGCTTGTAGATTTTACCACTTCATTTTAAAAATATTTTTTTAACAAATATATATATATATCTATATATCTATATATCTATCTATCTATATATTTTTTTCTCTCTTATTTATTTATCAATTTGTTTCATTTTATTTTATTTTATTTCGTTTACTTAAATTAATTTATTCCCCCCCCCTCCCCCCCTCCCCCGCAACACTCAAGTAGAAACCTAGCCTGCCAACACACCGATGAGTGCAACACCTTATTGACCACTGGAGGGCCTTCACCATACAGCAGCCTTTGCCAGTACCTCCAGGATTCCTGCCTAAGTGAACGAAGAAGAAGACCATCCTATAGTATTGTTGATCTCATATGATCATCACCCATCAGTGACTGATTAATGATTTTATTTTATTTTTATTTATTTTTCCCCCTCAACCGATATCATTATACCAATGCCATTACATTCCTTCACCTACGACAATCATCAGCATCCTACAGCATTCCAGTAACAACAATGATTACTATCCTGTAACACTTCTGTTGTGAAATGACCATCACCCATTATATGGTGTGTTTTTTTAGTGTGTGTGTATGAGTGTGTGTGTGTGTGTGTGTGTGTGTGTGTGTGTGTGTGTGTGTGTGTGTGTGTGTGTGTGTGTGAATATGTGTGTGAAAACTTTCCACAGTTAGTCTGATTATGATCATAACTCACCCAGAATACTGTTTACATGTAGTTCCTTCCTTGTGTGTGTGTGTGTGTGTGTGTGTGTGTGTGTGTGTGTGTGTGTGTGTGTGTGTGTGTGTGTGTGTGACACATTATACCCCATTTCGCATTGATCATTCCTATCTTTTCTCAACCAACATGAGCATATAAATCATCATTTCACCTGTTACAATGAACATCATCCCACAATATTGTTTACTTTTTTTTAACACCATTTATATGAACTTCCCAATCCCCCACACCCATACCCCCACCCCACAGTGGATGGAGCGATATGAGCTCTCCCCCCCCCCTCCTATTGCCCTCCTCCTCCCCCCATCTATACCTTATCACCCATTAATCATTTCCATCCCTTTCCCACCCTTATTAACACCACCCATACCCCACATACAACTACCCACGCGTAACTGCTATCACCTCCATCACCACCAAGCAAAACCATTTATCTCTTTTATTCATTTAATTATTTTCATTTCTTTTTTACTTTCATTTTATGTATCTATTTATTTATTATGATTACTTTCATTTTATGTATCTATTTATTTATTATAGTTACTACTACTATCATTATTATCATTAATATCCTTTCTTTTTTATTCTATGATATATATATATATATACATATATATATATATATATATATATATATATATATATCCCCCCCCCCTCCCCCCTCACTGAGCACTATTATCAATCCACCTTAACCACTACCGTCACAAATATATCATACCACTCCACTAAACCAGCTACACAACCTACAAACCTCATCGTTTCACTACCCCCCCCCCCCCCTCCATTTCCTCTCTAATAATCCCCTCTGTCGTTTCCGTCTGGCGGCCATCATATTTTAACGCATGGAAAGATAAGTGACTCTTCGTTCTTTGTTCGTACTGTCCTAAATGTTATCTATTTTTTGCCTGAAGAAGACTCAAGAGGTCGAAATGCATTGTGTCTTGTCCTGTGCTTTGTTTGTCAATGTCCTTGGCGGTAACTAACCCCCTTTCTTTCTAAATTTTGCTTAAATCTTGTTAGGTAACTTCTAATATGCCTGTCAATGTTAAGTAAGATATATATTTTTTCCACAACCAGCAGATGTCTTAGATGTTCTGTAAAACGAATATAGCTCACTGTTCTGGATATTTTCATGCCAGTTTTGCCATTGGTTATCAATAAGTCTTTGCTGGAGTTGTTTCAAAAAAGCATTTATATTTTCAATCCCTTGATAGATCCAGACACACCAAAATCCATTAAAAAATAGAAAATCCCAAACGCCTGAAACCCACGACTTTTTACCACGTGATTCCAATCCCATAGCATATTAAATGCTTTAAGTGGCAATCTATTTTCATCCATTTGTACCTCTCCCAGCCAGTATCTAATACACCATACAGATACACTGATATAGATAGGATAGCGGCGTAGTTCCCCATGAACACATTCATTCAGTGTTTTCATGTGAACCCACAGAAATTTCTTAAGAGCAAACGAATTAGCTTTTTTTCCCACACGAAAAGCAGATATATCTAAGCCCCGAATCTCAGCACCATAGCGAGCAGCTGGTTGAACCTAGGCATCAAAGAGTTTTAAAAAACACTGTCAAGAAGTTGTTACTTAACATGTTTGTTTTTTTCAAAATACACAAGGCATTTTTCGCTCTGCTTGCTAGGTCCTGACAAGCAGCTGTAAAGGTTAGGTGTGTAGAAAGATAGATGCCAAGGTATTTGTAGCAATTTACAACAGCCATCATCTGTCCATTAAAAAAAAAAAAAATCTTTCACTTGCTGCCAAGTAACTTTTTTTTTCTAAAAACCACAGAATTACTCTTTTTCATGTTTACTCGTAGCTGAGGTTTAGAGGTTGTTTGACACAAATTGTTTAACTGGGTCTTGAGACCAATTGTAGTCTCAGATAATAAAACAATATCATCAGCTGGTAACAAGATGAATAGTTCAATAAAATCAGGAGAAAGTGTTGCACCATGCCTTCCGTTTCCTATAATTTCTAAAGCTAATTCATTTACAAACAATGAGAAAAGAACAGGGCTACAAGCATGACCTTGTTTTACACCCTGTGTCATACAAAGAATAGTCAGTAAGTTTTCCACTTGATCTGACTCTTTCTTAATGTTATAGTACATGCTTTTAATACACTAATATAATTTGCCATTGATACCGTTCTTTTTCAGTATGGGCCAGAGTAATTTTCTAGAAACGGAGTCAAATGCTTTCTCGAAATCAATAAAAGCTACATAAAGCTTACGATTGCACGAAAACTGCTTTTGAACGAGAACCAAAAGAGCAAACATATGATCTACAGTGGGATGACTCTTTTTGAAACCAGCTTGATACTCACCATTAATATTATTTTGATCGATCCATTTTTGTAATCAGTTCTTGATGATGGAGCTGTACATTTGCTGGTTATATTAGACAATCAGATTCCTCTGTAATTACCAGGATCATTTACGGCACCTTTCTTAAGTAGTTGAATGATTATCGATTCAGTCCAGCTTTCTGGATGTATTCCTTTATTAATAAAAGCATTGAAAATTTAAGAAAGATATCAATCACGATGTCCCCACAATTCTTGAAAAACCCACCAATCAAACCGTCAGAACCAGCATATTTTCCATTCTTTAAATGTTTTACCAAAAATAGAATCTCCTCTTTTGAAATGAGGGTATCCAAGCAACTCGGTTTGTGTTGTTGTTGTTGTTGTTGTTGTTGTTGTTGTTGTTGTTTTAATTTCTTTTGTGTCTGTTTCACTGCAAACATCGTTCTATAGCAATTTTTTTAAATGCTGGTATCACTCTTCAGTAGAAATATTAATGTGTATAGGAGATGTCTTCACAGAAATGTAACGAACATTTTGCCAGAATTCCTTGTGGTCATGGGCTGAGTTTATCAAATAATCCAGTAAAGATTTGTTGAGCTCTGTTTGCTTTCTCTGCAACACATTTTTGTATTCTCTTCGAGCCTTGCAATATTTTTCACGGTCTTCGCTATCATGAGTCCGTAAAACACTCATAAAAGTTTCCTCGTATTTGATTTTGTCAATATATATCTTGATCTAGCCATGATTCAGTCATCTCACCTGAATTTATTCTTATTTTCTTGTTCATATCTTCTGCTTTGATCATAATACAATTATCAAACATACATAAAGCTTCATTAATATTCCATCTATGCAACGAATCGCTGTTTGCAGTACTCCCTAGGTATCATCATCATTCATCAGACTACGAAAAATGTTTGCATATTCATCATTCCATATCAATTTCTGGACATATTCAGCGTTTTTGTACTTCTTTGCATCAGGACCAATAGTTTGTGAAAAGCCGAAGTGCAGTTCCAAAGGAAGATGGTCAGACTCAATACGGTCTGTTACATACAAATGCGTTAATTATTCTAGGTATAGATACAAGTCAATGGACATCAACATATAATCATTGACACCATTCCCTGTATCAGAGATGTACGTGAAACGACCTTGGTGGTCGCCTTTACATACACCATTCCTTATATATAATTCTAACGCTGTGCACATATTCAAAAGGAATTTTCCATGCCTATTAAGCACACTGTCGTCAGAGCATCTGTTACCACAGCATGAAGAGCTTTTGAATTAAGAATAACAAGCATACATTCGACAGATAGTTCTGGACCCGAATTTGCTGTTCTTCCTTTGAAGTCTCCGTTTAGAAAAAACACACACATCAGAAAATTCTATAATTTTATCAGTAGTAATATTTTGAAGCATACTGATGCTATTATCTACACCAAAGAAGGAATCAAAAGGTGAACGTTCTGGTGGTATATAAGTACATATATGAAAGACATCTTTGGGCAGACCCAAAACACATTTTGAAATAAAAACCATCAACGTATTATTACACTCAGTATCTATTTTTGCACATATTTTGATAATTCACTTTCTGTTGGGCAAATTATACCCCCTGATCTCCTCCCTTGTGCTGTAAATGGAATCGCCGGTTTGCAGAAAATGTTGTAGTTATTAGACACACTAGACTGCAAGTTTTCAACAAAAGTTTCAACGAGACGTATGAAATCAAATGACAGAATATAATCGATAAAACTGACGTCCTTTAATTTCGACAAGCCAATTACGCTCCAGTGTAATAAAGACATGCCAGTTCTAGTACACCATTCGCTCAAAAGTCACTCTCGCACACACGGTGTACATTTTCCTGTTTTCTTATTGATCCATTCTTTCCACTCTCGCAATAAAAATGACCAAACTGAAAAACGTTTGATTTCCATTAGTGCGAACTGAGACAGAAAAAAAAACCAACCAACATCTACATCTTTCTTGTTATACTTGTTGAGATCAA
>CM065744.1:50080442-50088229 GCA_033310375.1 Conus canariensis
TGGCATATACTTTCGCCAAAACCAAACGCTTTTAATACCTTAAACATGAAATTCCAATTCAAAGAATCGAAAGCTTTTTCGAAATCAATACATAACAACAAACCAGGGAGATTTTAAAAGTTTAAATAGTTCATCAAATCGTAAATCAGTCTAATATTATCTCCAACGTATCGACTGGTCATAAAACCTGTTTGATCTTCACTAATGCGTGAAGTCAAGACGTCTTTTAATCTGTTGGAAATTTATTTATAACCTATCTTATATACTGCATTTAAAAGAGAGATGGGGCGCCATTTTTTTTTCTTTTTTTTTTTTTTTTTACAAATTCTTTTGGCTTCTCACCTTTTGGGACACAGATAATTATCCCTTCTTTTGCGTTGTTGAACGTTCTCCATCTTTGTACGCTTCATTAAGGATCTTACCACAAGGGTTCTAATTGTTTCCAAAAAAAAACTTAAAGAATTCGGCACCGAATCCATCTGTGCCTGGGCTTTTTCCGTGTTTCATGTCTGGTAGGGCTAGGCCTGCTTCTTCTGTTGTGATTTCTCCTTCCAGTAATTCTTTCTTATTTTCCGATAATTTGGGAATTGTTTTTACAAGATCTTCAATATTACAGTCTTGAGTTTCTTTTTCCATTTACAGTTTTAAATAAAAGATTTTAACTTCAGTTAAGATATCGTTTTGTTCGGTTATTATTTCATACTCCTTGGTTACTAGATTTGCAATATGTTTACTAATATAATTCCTTTTCTCAAGGTTACAGAAATACTTAGATTTTTTTCACCGTCTGCAACCCATCTTGCCTTGGACCTTACGAGTACTCCTTCCATCTTCTCTCTGAGTGATCTTAATTCCTGATTTTGCTGTTTAACTAGTTTCATTTCTGTTTCTGTTTTATTTTCCATCTTTTCTAGTGTTTCTATGTCTTTTATGAGATTGTTTTCTTTCTGTCTTGTTTTCTTCGTCTTTGTAATCGAGTAAGCTATTGATTTTTCTCTAGTAGAAAGAAACTCGTGGAGAGCGTGGCAGCAGAGAGTCCTCAGAAGAGAAGCCCCCTTCAAGCAAGTGTTTCGGCCCTTATCTCCTGACACTCTAGGGGGGTTGGGCCACACCCGGTTCATGACTCCGGATGTCCCTCTGCTGCCCCCCCCCCCCCTTTTTTTTTTTCCCCCATCTTGGGACGAGCCATGGCTGGGATTCGAACCCATGACCCTCTGGACATGCTCATTTTCCACTTAATGACTCGCGCTTTAACCACTGAGCCACAGGGACACCTGATATTTGTAGGGAAATTAAGCCTTATGAAGTTCACTTTTGTTCCTCCTTGACCAGATCCAGCTTGAACACCTCTCCGCCGCTTCTGCCATTGCTTTCAGGGCTCTGGTTTTTTCCTTCCCTGCAACTGAGAGCTGTTTCATGAGGCTGTATGCAGACGTTCCTACAAACCCCCTAGCTCCAATTTCTGCAGTGAGGACTTTGACCTGATAGCCTTCTCTCCTCAGGCTGTTTGCCAGATCAGCATACTTTTCAGTCTTGTAGATTTGAGCTGCCTCCATTCCGTTCTCATATGGCACCGTGAGCTCGATCATGATCAGCTGCTTGGTTGACTTAGAGTGGACTACTATGTCTGGTCTCATGCCACTCTTGCTGATGATCTCTGGGTGACTCTTCCATTCTGGGAGGTCTGCAGTGCACTCCCAGTCATCTGCCCCGTCCAGCAGACTCTGCCTGCATGTTTCGAGTGGCACTGTTGCTCTTGGCCATGATTTGCTGCCTCCTGCCGTGAAGAATGTTGCGGGTGCTTTTGGAGTCCTGATTTTCCCTTTTGTGGTGTTGGTACTAGCCCAGACTACTTGTACAATCTCTTTGAGCACTTGGTTGTGCCTCCATGTGTACCTTCCTTGAGCCAGGGCTACTTTACATGAGCTTAGGACATGCTCCACTGTTTGTTTTTCATGGCAGAGGGGGCATGCAGGATCGTCTGTTTTCCCCCACTTCACCAGGTTTGCATTTGAGGGCAGGAGGTCATAAGCAGATCTGAGAATGAAGCTGATCCTGAGAGGGGCCATGTGCCAAATGTCATTCCAAGTGAGACTTCTTTGGAGTGCATTCTCCCACGTTGTCCATTGCCCTTGCTGGCTCTGCTGGACTGCTTTTTGGAGTCTTTTTTGGTCTTCTTCTTTTCTCATCTCCTGAATCATCATGTCTCTTTTGGCTTTTCCTTTGGCCTTTGACCACCATTCAGTTTTGGTCACCCCCAGTCCTTGTCTGTTGGTCTGTGTGTGTCCTGTTATTTCTCTGATCTTGTGACTTTCTTTTGCAGAATCCATCGCCTCTTGAACTTTCCATTTTCTGCCTGTCTTCAGCTGGGGCTTGATTGCTTCTACCACCTTGTCTCCTGAGTCCTCCAGCATGCTTTGAAGTCTAATCTTCCCTGCTTTGTATTCCTCCAGGATGGATTTCAGTGGTAGTTTCAGCTTTGCTTGGCGACAGTACAGCGCTATGTCAGTCAGACAGGGTGGGACACCAAGCCATTTCCTTGTGAACTTGTTGATTTTGGCTTCCATTGCCTCCACTATGCTGGTGTAGATGTCGTATATCATCAGAGGCCATAGGAGCTTTGGTATCAGCATGAACTGCAGACACCAGACCTTGTATTTGCCAGGGAGCCCACACTGGTCAATGGTCTCCAAGCCTTCTTCCGCCATCTGCTTGGTTTCTTTTGCTCTTTGTGTGTCTTTCAGCGTATCATCATACCATCTTCCAAGGCTCTTGACTGGTTCTTCTGTAACTGTTGGAATGGCCTGGTTGGCAACACTGAAGACCACAGATCCGGCCACTTTTCCTTTCCTCAGTGAGAGACTCCGTGATTTCTTTGGCTTGAACTTCATTCTGGATGAGGCAACTATGTCGTCCAGCCTCTCCAGCACATGACGTGTCTCGTCTTCTCTGGATGAAATCACTGTAGTGTCATCCATGAAGGCCTTGAGAGGAGGCATCTTGTATCCATCGCCAAGGTCTGTTTGTCTCGCGTTGTTTGTTGCTGCTTTCAAGATGAGTTCCATTGCCAGCACGAACAGTATTGGGGAAATTGCACAGCCCATTGCAATACCCACTTCCAAGTTGATCCAGTCTGTTGTGTACTCCTTGGTAGAGAACCGCATTGAGAAGCCAGTGAAGTACTTTTTGAGCATGTCGCGGATGTTCTTTGGCACATGGTACATCTCAAGAGCCAACTGTATCATCTCATGGGGCACAGATCCATATGCGTTTGCCAGATCAAGCCACACTACGTCCAGGTCTCTCTTTTCTGTTTTTGCTTTTGGATTGCGTCCCAGATCATTGTGGCGTGTTCTACACAGCCAGCCACGCCTGGGATGCCACCTTTCTGGACTGACACATCCAAGTACTTGTTTTCCATCAGGTACTTGGTCAGCCTTGCTGCCATGACAGAGAAGAAGATTTTCCCTTCGACGTTCAGTAGTGATATTGGCCTGAACTGGCTAATGTCACTTGAGTTTTGCTCTTTGGGGATGTACACACCATCTGCCGTCATCCACTGGCCGCTGATCTTCTGGTTTCTCCAAGCCGATCGCAGCAGCCTGTGGAGCCACTCCAGCACCTTGGGACATTTCTTGTAAAGCTGGTAAGGTATTCCGTTCGGCCCTGGTGATGATTTGGCTCTGGCTTTGTCGACCACCTTCTTGATTTCCGCCAACGTTGGAGGCTTGCCATTGAACTGTTCCTCAGGGTTGGTTGGCCACACCAGACCTTGAATGTCGAGTGGTGCTTTGCTCTGTGGGTCAGAGTATGTTTTCCTCAAATGCTGCTCAAGAACTCCTTTGTCCACACTTAGGGTCCCAGATTTTGGCTGCTCAAACAGTGTTCTGGCAAACTGGAAGAGGTCTCTGAAGAAGCGCTCTTGTGTCTTCTTCTTTTTGCTCTTCCTCTTCCTCGCAGATTCCGCTTTGCTGAGGGCGCTGTGTTTTTCTTTCAGGTCTTTCCACAGTTTTTCCAAGCCTTGTTTTTCAGCTGGCAATGCGGTCTTCATTTGCATCTTGAGGTTTTTCTTTTGGACCCTGATCTTGTCCATCTTTTTTTGGCGTCTGGATTTCTTTGGAGGTGTTTTCTCTTTGGGTAGTTTTGCTCCATAGGCGTCTCTACATGTGGCATACACAATGTCCCCATATGTGGCTAGTTTGTGTTCCAGGGTGCGTTTCCCTATCAGTGCATCGAGTCTTTGGACTATTTTTGCATCCAGTTTTTCCCAATCTTCAGTTTCGTTTGCTCGTGGCAGGTTGAGTTTCAGGCGCCTGGCATCGAGGGCCTGTGCAAATTCCTCATCCGAACCAACAGCGTGGATGTCCTTGGCACTGTGGTTTAAATCCTGGCCTTGGTCTTCCGACGTCTTATCTGCTGATGCAGTGCGCTGCTGCTCATTCAGATGAGTCTTCACACATCCCATCTTTGTTCTGTGGATCTTCATGCCACGGGTGGTAGCGAAACGCTTTCCACAGACACATGGATATTCCTCTAATTTTCATCAAGAGGAAATCTAAAAATAGTTTGTCTGGAATCTTAAATTTGCAGAATGTTACTAATTCGTGTATTGACTGGTCTTCTTTTGCTGAAAGATCGACTGCATATTCTCGTATTACATATAAGCTTAGCTCGTTTATTTCATTGACATATTGTTCATCTTTTAACATAGATACATTAAATTTCCAGAAGTTTTAAACTTTTCACTTTTCCCGAATTGCAAACACAAAGTAATTATGGAATGATCAGACTGATAACGTGATAAAATATCAGTATTTTCAAAAGCAAAATAAAGATAATCTGATAACAGAAAATAGTCTAATCAGCTCTGTTTTAGTGGTGTTGTTCTTCACCAGGTATACCCTTTACAATCAGGGTTCTCTTCTCTCCATACATCAGCAAGTCACTTGAGGTGATTTCAACTGTTCACTTAACACTGGCCTAGATATCATATCTGGGAAACCCCATGACAATTTAGAAACTGAATCCTCAAGTAAAACAATGAACACATTTGGTTCAATTGATGTATGGAGGCTGCATTGTCCAACTGAAAAAGTGTTTACCCGGAGTTGATCAAATCCATTTACTGCATGTCGAATAGATCATGTATTTTCTTCCGAAAACATTCTACATCTTTGCCCGTCATCTGACCATGGAACTGTCCCAAGCTCGGATTATATATATATATATATATATATATATATATATATATATATATATATATATATATATAGATAGATAGATAGATAGATAGATAGATATGTGTTCACATTGAACAATAACGGTAGCTTTGATTGTAATCCGGGATACTAGCGTTTTAAGTTATTTAGAGAAAAAAAATCGTTTATTGAAATATTGAACAAATTCTTAGATGATTTTGCCACTGGAAACTAAGAAGTAGGATGTGTTGAAAAATGAGAATGATTAGAAACTGTTGCACTGAATTCAGTACATCATTGTCGTGTCAAAAATGGAACGAGTCTTTAGCACTACAAATGCTGTTAAAGGACGTTGAAGGAAAGGTAATGACTGATACTCGAAATAATCAGTTCTATTTTGATTATCTTATAATAACACAGAAATCAGAATTTCTACAAATTCAGAAGACTAGGAGTGCCCAGATCGAGCTAGAATTAAAATGATTGAAGATGGGGCGAGGAACAGTAAATGTCTGGGTTTTTTTTTAATGAAATGAGACAGGGAACAGTAAACAATCAGGGTAACGTTTGCTCCCATAAGAAAACCTGACACAGAGTAACTTGTATTCAAGACTGGCACAGCCTTTTAAACTTGAATGAAGTCAGACAAATACAAAGACGAACAATCTAACAGTGGGGGGTAAATCAAGCACAGGCCAACAACTCCTCTGTCATCATAGTAATGACTTGGCAAAGATTTGGACTTAGGTGGGGGTGGGGGGAGGTTGAAGATGAAGAAAATGGGAAGATAAAATTAAGAAAATATAGATATGAAAACTCTTCACTAGCTGCATGAGGGAACCATCGTTATCCCTTTCGAAGGCAGATCTATTTGTATTTCCTGCTCCTAGGCCTTTCATCCCCTGGATCGGAACTCATCAAGGAGACACGGCTGGTATGTCTGTGCTCCTGGCGTCAAAAAGAGACACGCCACATTCCATAATACCGTGGTATTCTCACCACCAAGGGTTAAAAAAAGAATCCAACAGCACCCCTAAAGCAGCCAGCAAAGGGTAGTAAATGAAACGAAACGAAAGCGTGGGGAGGAAAAAAGTTGCTGAAAAACACAATAGACATTATGTAAACAGTATAAAATGTAGGGGACAAACTTTGAGCCTACACTTGAGGATCCACCCACGGATGCAAGGGAGATCAAAAGACAAACACGGACAGAAACAAATACAAGTAACCTCGATTTAATTGAAACGAAATTTAAATTAAATGAGGCAGGGAACAGTAAACAATAAACAAGCAGGGTAACTTTTGCTCCCATAAGAAAACCTGACACAGAGTAACTTGTATTCAAAACTGGCACAGCCTTTTAAACTTGAATAAAGTCAGACAAATACAAAGACGAACAATCTAACAGTGGGGGATAAAACAAGCGGAGGCCAACAACTCTGTCATCATAGTAATGACTTGGCAAAGATTTGGACTTTGGTGGGGGTGGGGGGAGGTTGAAGATGAAGAAAATGGGAAGATGAAATTAAGAAAATATATTATAGATATGAAAACTCTTCACTAGCTGTATGAGGGAACCATTGTTATCCCTTTCGAAGGCAGATCTATTTGTATTTCCTGCTCCTAGGCCTTTCATCCGCTGGATTGGAACTCATCAGGGAGACACGGCTGGTATGTCTGTGCTCCTGGCGTCAAATAGAGACACACCACATTCCATAATACCGTGGTGTTTTCACCACCAAGGGTTAAAAAATGAATCCAACAGCACCCCTAAAGCAGCCAGCGAAGGGTAGTAAATGAAACAAAACGAAAGTGTGGGGAGCAGGAAATACAAACAGATCTGCCTTCGAAAGGACTCCCCACACGTTGGAAGTCCCAAATCGGGTTGCGATTTCTACAGTTGAGACCATTGTAAGAAGTGCATATATGTACTGACGTCTAAAAAGTGTTTTTGGTGTGTTTTTTTAGGGAGGGTGGGGGAAGGGGGTACTGCAAGGTCTTGCTCTATAAACGACTACTCTTACATTACTTTGCTTGTAGTTATATATGTTTCTGTTGCTTATTGTTGTTTTTATGCTGATTGTATGGAGAATCCTAAAATAGAAATAAATAAGCAGTTTGTTCAAAAGAGACTTAAATGCATTATTGTTGTTGTAGCTATTTCTTGATTTGTTTTTGTCCTTTGCCTAGTTTGCAAACTGGCAAAGAAGTATGAATTCATCGCGGTCTGTTTTTTTTTTTTTTTTTTTTTTTTTTAAATGTCCACTTGATATCTGCCAACCGAAAAAGCAGACTCAGTTCAAATGTTGTGTGGTGGTGTGTCACCTTGATGGGAAACGGTGTGACTAAAAAGTGCAAGGTCCAGGTCATGACTTCGGCGTATGACCTTGAAAACAGAAAATCTATTTTATACATATCTCGAGAACCATTCAACATAGGATGTTGAAACTTGGCATGAGTATGGTTTAGAATAAACCGCTTCAAATATTGTGTAGTGATCAAGGTCAAGGTCAAGCAGATCGCTGTACCCTGAACATCAGAGGGTGAGCAAATTTTTGTCTCGGTTCTATCCTCCAAACGGATTAATAG
>CM065744.1:50093329-50095829 GCA_033310375.1 Conus canariensis
ACGTGTCTGTGTCCTGGTCTGGCATTTAAATCACCTGTTACCACAAAATAGAGTTCATCCATTTCTTTCTCAAAATGTTGCAATAGGGCTTCTTCCATTAACAGAACACCATCCTTAATCAATTTGTCATTGTATGAGGGGGCGCCTTCCGGGACAATATAGCAAGCGACTAATATAACATCTTTGTCGATGCCAAACACATGTTTATCTACTTTTACAGCAATAACGTTGTCACAGTCAAGTTTTATTTCTTTCACATTTTTCTGTATAAAGTCTTTCTTATCAATAGTAACACACCTCCTGAATTCCTCCCATGATGAGACAATTTTTTCGCTGGCACATGAAACTTCAAGAAATCAGATAAAAACATTACTATAATCAAATGATGAATCAAGAAACGTTTCGGTAAGGGTAACAAAATCAAATTTATTCACATAATTCATAAAGGAGAGGTCACTTAATTTCCTGAATAAGTTTTCAACATTATAGTTTAAAAATGTCCACTGAGGTGAATGGTCGGGCCTGTCCTATGGTTTCCTCTCGGCGCCTGAGCGCAGGCTCCCGTCATTCAGTCCATCGCCTGTCCCCCTGCCACGACCCGAAGCTGCAGTCCTGCTTGGCCGGTTACCCAGGTACGTCTGAATTCCGGCCTGCTTGCTCGATGCGTGCCCTCCACGTGGTGCACGTGCGTCTGTGCCACGGTGTCCTCCAGTGACACAACTCGGGGAATCCCCGCTGGTTGTCACTGCTCCGTACCGCCTGGTCCTCGTGTAGCTGCGAGGGACGTGTCCACCACTCCCGTCGCCATCGTCACGCCGCGGTTGACTCTGGGTGGGCCGACTGCCATGTACAGAAGCAGGGGAAGAACCCCTACTGTCAACACTTTTCTCGCCCTGACTCGGGGTGTTGTCATGGTGACTGGTTTCAGTGCGTCGGTCGTTCTCATTCAGAACTGTAGTGTTCTGAACATTTGTTTTGTTTTGCACTTCTGTCAGTACTGCAGTCCTCCCCACTTCCCACCACCTGGGCATATGTTCGGGGATCTGGCAATCGAGGACCTATGACTAGCTGACCTTTCTTAAAGAACGCCCTCTTTCCTTCCCGCCTAGCTTGTGCAACTATTTGGGCTTGTGCTCTGGTGTAGTCATTAGCCACTCTCACTCCCTGTTCCTGTAGTTGTTGTCGCGTGTTTCTATTCGTTAACAGCAACATTTTGTCTCTCCCACTTCTAAATTTGACTATCATAGGTCTTGTATGACCCTCGCGTGCATATCCTATCCGGTGGGCTCGCTCTATGTCGTCATCTGTCCATCGTCTGTCATCATTGGTACTGTTAAGAACATCGACCACTGCTTTAGCACATGTGTCGAACGTCTCGCTGGCTTGTTTCTGGGGAATCCGGAAGAAGCGTAAATTGTCTCTGCGTGAGAAGTCCTCGAGTCTGTCTGTATCTATTTTAGTTTCTTCACCTCTTCTTTGATTTCCTCGAGTGTTTCAGTCCGTTCGTGCGTCTCTTCTTTTCTGTCCTCTGACACCGCAAACAAGTGTTGTATGTCTGTCGCCATGTCAGAAACAGTTTCTGTCAAGTGTCTATGGTCAACTTCAAGTCTGTCACATTTCTGTTTATTTCCTCACATTGTTGTTTCACTTGACTTAATTCATCTCTTATTTCACTGAGAGAGAGAGAGAGAGAGAGAGAGAGGGGGGGGGGGGGCTTGTGACGAACAACAAGAACAAGAACAAGAACAAACAACAACAACAACAACAACAACAAAATGGACGCGAACGAACGAACCTAATTGTCTGCTCGCTTTCTTGAAAGCGGTGGACTAACAAGACTGACACAGGTTGTGACATTTTGTGCAAGAGTGAATTCGAAAATGGGGCATAGGTGCACAAATTGTCACAGCTGCGAGTTGTGACATTTTGTGCAATGTTGACATTTTGTGCGGTAACATTGTGTCCTGCGTATGTTAGTTCAGAACAGGCGCCACTGAACACCACCGAAGTGAAAGCTTGGTGTTGAATCAGATAAAAACGTGTGGCTGATTCAAGACAACCCACAAAGAAAACCAATCTGCACGAGATGCAGTGGAAGACAGATTACAACATCTATCCCACAAAGTAAACCAGTCTGTACGAGATGCAGTGGAAGACACATCACAACATCTATCCCACAAAGTAAACCAGTCTGTACGAGATGCAGTGGAAGACAGATCACAACATCTATCCTACAAACATTATTCTTCCGAAAATGAAAAGAACAGGAACAATAAAAGAGATGACTGTGTTAGTGGCACTGACTTTATGGCACATTTCTTTTATCATTGCCCACCCGTGTATAGACTGTGGGAAGACCTAGACATTTTCATATCAATGATGGTTGGTAAAAGGCTAACACTGCCATTGTTGTGTAATGTTTGGTGTCCAAAGTAAAAAAATAAATCAGTATGTTGGAAAGAGTAGCAGTTAATTAATTCTCCTAGTTGCTAAGATGGGC
>CM065744.1:50100829-50105829 GCA_033310375.1 Conus canariensis
TCGTGCACATGTTAATGTCACGCCAGGCACTCTGTGTCCTGTTCAGGACACTATTCCCATTCAAGTCACAGTCTGTCTCCTTCATCGTTCTTGTGTGTTCGCACCCCCTCACCCTCCCTTCCCTCTTTACTTTCTGTGTCCACTCCGCTTCACCTGGGTATAGCCTGGTGTGAAACGCGTGCCTTCCGTGTTTTGCACTTTTTCACTGCATCTCGCAGTTCCCGTAACTCTCATAGCTCACAGGGGGAGCTGGCGGCAATTTTGTTTTTGGAGAAGAGTCGCCATTTTTTTTTGGAGAAAGTCAAAAGAAGGGGCCCGTCAGCCTTCGTGAGAGCTCTCTCTCACTTATTTTCCAGTGTCTGTCCCACAGACGTGTTTTTTCCTCCACTGGGCCTGAGTCCTTCAGTGAGACTGGGAGTGGAGGGAGCCATTTGTTCGTCCTTATCACAAGTCGTTTGGTTTTTTTTTTTTTTTCTGTTTCATTGCTTGAACGTTTTTGTGTTGTATGTAGGTGGACTGGTATTCATGTAGAATTGTGTAGCCTTGTATATGCATAGATGGGGAGATAAATTTGGTTGTGTTCACTTCTGACCATACCAAAAAATAATTCAAGGACTTCTCCCTCCATTTGCGCAAGTGTCTGTCAGTGCGTTTCATCCCGTTTGTCGTTGGTTGCGTTATTCGTTGATGTGTTAGGCGTAGATATGACTGAGTGAGGGTGTAATGCACTTGGTGTTTAATTTTCCCTATTGGATGGACGGTGGGGGAGGGGGACGCTCTTGGGTTCTTTTTGTCCCTTTCTCCATCTCTCCACCCTCTCTCTCGTTCATCTCCTTTCGTTCTGTTTATTGTTGTTGTGCGTGCGTGTGTGTGAAAGTGAACTGTGTTCAATGCTACTTGTTTATGATTATATTATTGGGCTTTAGCAAGGGGGAAAGGAGAGGCCATAAATGATAGATATTTGTTTTTATGAATTTCAAGTGGAATGATAATCTTTTTGTGAATGTCCACTGATAATGTGTGCCTTTTCACTTTGCTGGCTTTCTCCCCTTTTTGCTTTTCTTTTCATTCTGCCACGCACACCCTCTCCCCCTCTCTCTCTGTCACCATTCCCTTTTTCTATTTTTTTTTCTTCCTTTTCATCACCTTTCCCTTTGATTTTGTTTGTTTTCTGTTCTGCTCATGCTCCCCTTTCTTACTCTTCCATTGTCAATAGCTATGTGTGTATGTATACATAAAAATATATATATATATATATATATATATATATATATATATATATATATATAGTTTTTTGTTTTTTTTTGTTTGTTTTTTTTTTGCTTTTCATTCTGTCCACCTATTCCTTCCACACAGCTTACTCGCTTTCAAACACCACACACCCCACGTCTGTCTCGTCACCACCCTCACCGTGCGCACGATACTTATGTGGTGTGCCCTTCAGGGCTTTTCTGTTGTTTTTTTTATATATATACTCTTCCCACGTCATGGGAGTCCATCGGGGAACGCCCCACCAGTCCAGATGTCCCTGCACCCACCAAGACGGGGACTGTCTTCTAGAGTAGTGTCTCGCCAAGCTTCTCAGACTGCCTGCTTTGTGCAAAGGAATCTGACTTCTGCTCATCAGGTGATGTGGGAATCCGTGTGCTGTGTGAGAAAGGCGAGTTTAGCTTGTTGTGGGAAGGTTCAGGGGACAATACCAAGGTGCAACCAGAGATTCGTCAATGCGGCATGTTTGACTCAAGATATGTTCCCGGGAATTGACTGGACAATGCCTTTTGTTGTTTTTCTTTTTTCTCTTGTGTTGATGACACTTGCAACCAGTGTTGGGTTGTGTTAATGTTTAAAAAAAAAAATGCTCACTATGAGGTCTTTAGGAGACCGGGAGTGGACAGTGTAAAACAGTGTGCATTGCTTCCAGCAGGTGTACTAGCTGGACCGTGCATTGGATTACTCGACATGTGTCCTGTTTGATGTTTTTTTTTTTTTTTTTCTCCAAAAATTTATTCCCCCTAGACGAGTAGAGCCACTTTTCTTTGTTGCGGCCTCTGTTTATCTGTTTGGTTCATGTATTTTGTTAATAAAGTTTGTCTAGTTATCCACCTGATGCCTTCCAGTTTGGTTCGTGGGGTATTTACTGGGTGTGTGAAGGGTTGAGATTGCCTAATATCTGGCGAGCTTTGTCTGCAGTTTTCCCCTGCGTGACAGTTAAATGTACACACTCGTGTCACCGGTGTCATGGTAGGCTTGGTCCTCACTGCCTTCTTCTTCAGCGACTTTGTGTTCCGATGCAGCGACATGGAGACGAACCCCGGGCCCAAGTCGTCCAGCTCCAGCTCCACGAAACAGTCTCGCCTGGCTCGTGATGGCTCTGTACGTTGTGCAAGTACGGACTCTTCTGTGACTCTTGATCCTGACCATGCTCCAAGTAAACCCGGTGAGATCACGGCTGATCACCCAATGCTAAAAGACATGTTGATAATGTTATCGTGCTTAACCACGAAGGTTGACAACATATCGGACGATTTGGCAGATGTGAAAGACTCAGTTGATGGACTGTGTCACGCAAGTTAGGTTGCTCTGGTCTAGGGTCAGGCTAACCTACGGCCGATAAGCACATTCGCTGTGAGGTGCCTCTCACGGCCACAGAGGAGGTACATTTGCTTCGCAAATCATGCACTAATCTTATGTTGTGTACTCCTACACAAGAGTCTATAACCCATGCACCTACTTACTTCGTGTACTTCTACACGCAGAGCCACCTCCCACAACAAATAGGCAAGCAAGACAAAAGTAAAAGATGCACCCATTTATTAACTAGCAATTCCTTAACGACTACAACAAAACAATGCAACACTAGGTCTCAACTATCAATTCCTACATTAAACAAACGCATTCACAAAAATAACTGTCATCGACACACACACTCTCTCTTTCTCTCCCAAGAGTCCCTTTTTTTCTCCTTTGAAGTCCCTTGTTATTCCCCTCTCCCCTAGATGAACAGTCTTTCCCAAGCAAGCTTGGAACTTGTCGAGCTTCCAGTTCAGCTACAGGCACAGCACAAGTTCTTGTTCCACCGTTTCCTTGTCCGAAACAGGAGTAACTAAAAAGAATAAGGACACTTAGCTTTCTGTAAGGCTAGGTCCTTAGTAGACATCACGTAGTGAAGATTCCCCCCCCCCCCCCCCCCCCCAGGATATCTCCCCTCTACTCGCAAGTCCAGATCTACGGCACACGCTTAGACGGAACACCAGCTGCCAGTCCACGTCAGATCTCCTGAATGCCGAGTGGAAGGGTAGTGGTGGATGCAGTGTTGGTTGTAGGCGGTTGCAGTGTCCATGGCCGCGTTGGTTGCAGGGGTTGGTTGCAGGGGTCAGTTCCAGGTCTGCAGATATTACGCTATCGTAAATACTAATATCATGCTTCCTTTCCACTTGGTCGCACATCCTTCTCATACCAAGCATAACCTTTCTCACAGCTACCAGCTCACATTGTCTTACTCACACCCCGTATTCCATAATCATTCACTCCACTTTCCCCAACTCGTACACTATCTCACAACACCCATTTCCTCTCCAATCCTTCTCACAATCTCAAATCACTTTCGAACCCATCCTTCTTTTTTCCTCGTAATAGTAATCTATTCCTAATCTAAATCACAGCACCAAAATTTCACCCACACTCAGACTCAAAGCCACCAGATTTTGCCTGCAACAGAGCGGCATTATATTTATAATGTAAAACTTCAATTCGCTCATCAAACTATCCTGTGTTCCAGTTTCACAATGATGAGCAGACACCACTCATTTCCATTGTCCCGAACATACCAGTCCCCCTCCTTTTTTTTCTTTTTTTTTTAACCAAACATAGCCCAACTGGGCAATTTTGCAAGACAGGCCTACACAGAGCAATCTCCTTGCCTCCTAGGTACACACAACCCTTCTGTGCCAGATTCCTGTCTAGATTCTGGCACGATGGGATTGGACGAGTCCATCCTTAGATCTAGGCTGAGAAGTCAAACTTCACGGAAGAACTCAATTGGGAACCATGAGACCTACCACCTCCTTCCTACCTATACAAATTTCTAACATAGGACCGGCCGCTTACACTTTTTACTCTTTAGATCTGTTCAGTATAGTAGGCTAGAAGGGGAAATAAACTTTGATTTTCTTTCCCTTTAGATCTAGGATTTGAGCTCCCTTTTTTTTTTTTTTTTTTTTTTTTGTTCACTGCCTGTGACAGATTGAAAAGGGACATGCATGACATCAGTGATCTTCGTGTGCAAAGTGACAATCTGAAAGCAGAGAACAGCATAATGAAAGACAGAATTTTACATTTGGAGGAAAAAAAGTGACGACCTTGAAGGATGGTCAGAGAGAAATAATGTGATTTTTCTATGGACTGCCAAAGAGGGAAGGTGAAACCAAACAGGACTGTGTGAATATTATGCATACTTTGTTTACTGATGAATTAAAATTATCGAAAACAGTAAAACTTAATAGAATGCATTGCCTCAATATTAAGCCTATTTTACCTGTTATTGGCAGGTGCACCTTTTACAAAGACAAAAAAGACATTTTCAGAGCCAAAAAGAACCTAAAGAACACTTCGGTGTTTATTGGTGATGACTTCACACAGAGAGTCCATGACATTAGAAAGAATTTAGGGCCACACGTTAAAGCTGCCAGAGACATTAACAAGAGGGCCACTATGATCTATGATCATCTCCTTATCGAGGGCCAGAAATGTGTTCTGGATGGGGATGATCAGTTACAGGAAGTTAGATAAAGGTTTGTCCGGCCCCTGCAAACAAAGTTAAACTTTGACAATCCTAAAAGTGAAATTTCCCTGGTTGAGGATATAAAGGTAGAAAATGTTGATCAAACACCGGTTCCGAAGATGAAATGCGAAAACGCACGTGCTGATGGCCATGTGTCATGTTCACTGAGTAAAGGTTATAAATTTGTAATGGATAATTGTAAAATTCATGCTTGTTCTTC
>CM065744.1:50110829-50120829 GCA_033310375.1 Conus canariensis
CTTATCCTCGGAATTTATTAGTTTATTGTAATTCAGTCCCTTGTGGATTCATTCCAAGAACTGGCCCTCAGCACTTGTGTCTTAAGAGGTTATATATTTTATTTTTTCATTTTCTACTTTTCACAAGAAAATCTAGCTAGTTTTGATCTTTCATGATTTTCTTTTTCTTCTTAGGTGGCACCTTTGGTTGTTTTTTTTGAAAACTCAACAAACATACTACGGTATTGCACACCAGCCTTTTTTCTGGGATAGCATTCTTCTTAAAACCGAAAAGGCAGAGGAGTCAAGTTACCACTTTCCGCAGTCACTGAGGAGAAACAATCAGGTCTCGAAATACCGGTATCTGACCAAGAGTTATATGTTAGTGGGTTTCCTCCCCATTGGAGATTGTCTCCCCCTTGGAGACTATAAACTTGCTGAAGGCTCATTTTGAGAAGCATTTATTATTCCCCATTCACCCACTCAAGCACATACTGTTAGTTAGGCAGAATGATCTACCACTGCAGATATGAATGCTTATATCCCCCTATTTCTTCAATCTAAGGCATAAGAGCAAGTTTTGTTATATATATATATATATATATATATATATATATATATATATATTAATTGTTAAAAATATTTTTAAAAAATGAAGTATTAAAATCTACAAGCTTGTTTCAAGCCTTGCTATCTTCAAGATCCTGAAGATAGCAAGGCTTGAAACAAGCTTGTAGATTTTAATACTTCATTTAAAAAAAAAAAAATTTAACAGATGTTGCTCCCCAAGGGGTTGAGCACCTTCAGATTTTTTAAGGACTTTTTATATTCTTCATAATATATATATATATATATATATATATATATATATATATATATATACAAAGTGATGCAAAACAACAACAAAAAACACTTACACACATATAGAAAAACAAACAAATCCACTCATGCATATAGACACTGATGCACGTACACACACACGCACACGCACACACACACACACACACACATGGAGGCGTGCACGCGCCTACACACACACACACACACACACACACATGGAGGCACGCACACACACACACACACACACACACACACACACACACACACACACACATGGATGCACATACACACACACAACACACACACACACACACACACACACACACACACACAAAATGTGACTGCACCAATGGGTTGGCTGATGAACAAGCTGTTTGAAACAGTGGTCACTGAACATCTGATTCTTGCCCATCTTCTTGTTTTATCTGCTCCAGAGCAGATTCTTCCTCACTGTCTGAGTGAGAAATGAGGCCATCATCAACATCATCAACTGCATTTTTTGCCAGCAGTTTTTCCATTTGTATTTCTGGATCATCATCATCATCATCCACATTTCCGCCATCCTATTTTGCAATTTGTGCGTTTTTGTCCTTTTTCTTCTTTGTTAACTGTTGATTCTTTTTCCCGCCTTTGTCCGCGTCAGACTGCGGGGGGATTTTCCTCTGACAGCGATCGTTTTCGTTTCCTTTTTCGATCTTCACTCATGGACTTCAAATGTTGAAGGGGCTGTTCATTTTGCTCCTTCCCATTCTTCCCTTGGAAACGTAACTGAGCCACTTTGTTTACTGTGTTTGTCTTCAACACTGGGAGCGTCCCCCAGTAGCTGGCATTCGTCTGGTTCTGATTCAGAACCCACCAACGAAAATTTGGACTCACGGTCCGACTCCACCTCCATTATTTGCTTGATAATTTTCGCCCTGCGGGCAGCATTTTCATCAAATACCATTAATCTACAGTATATTTTGATTTAATCCTACAAATCTGTCAAATAAAAGGGAAAATATCACTTGATTTATGATAGCTTTTCGATTTTTGTGCTTGGGCTTATATCTTCAGCGTGATAGTATGGCGGTCAGCAAACGCGATATGGCGGAACTGTGCATGCGCATCTCAAATATTTTGTAGTTTTACCGGAAACTACACGAGAAGAAATCACATGGTTTAGAAAGAGACCAGTATAATCAAATGAAGAATCATGGAAGGTTTCTGTAAAGCAAATGAAATCAAATTATAAATGACACGTCTTTTGATTTGTTTTACATACAGTCTACATACTAATTTAGGAGGGCATCTTTTGCAGCAGGTTAGGCAGCCTGGCCTGATGTAGTTGCTTTGATCGTGTTCTGTCTCTAACCCTGCCTTTTCTCCCTGCGTTTGACAACACAGCCGCTGACTGGCTTTTTCAGTTAAGAGCCTGTGTGAATAGTCTGGCATACCTGTCTGCCGGCATGCAACGCTACCTCCACGTGCATCATTACATACACGACAAGGGGTCATTACTAGGGGTACCTCCACCTGTGTTCATCAAACTGTGTCCAACGGTACAGATCTCGTTGCCAGAAGAGAGAACACTAACCCCGCCCCACAGTAACCCTTTGTACGTGCACCATATGTGCACCACTGCCATCGCTGGGAGAGGGAGAAGAACCGACCACCATTTTGCCATAATGAAAGAAGGCTGTTCTGCTCTCCTTCACTTGAGATACGATTTACTGCTGTGTCCTGGTTAGAGCAAAGCAGACCCTGATGCCAATGTTTCTCAGTTTTTTTTCATGTCTCTGTTTGAAGTGATCGACATATTGTCCTTCAATTAACTAGATTGGATTATCATATTAAAAAATTAGTTAGACTCAGAATCAAAAACTTACTTGGAGAATATTTCGACAGGGTCGCCCCGTCTTCTTCAGCTCACTGTTGCTGTTGTGGCAGCAAGGCCTGGTGGGGCCACTGTTGTGTGGGGTGAACGGTTGTCAGGATCTGATTGTAGATGGGGGGAAGTTCAAAGCCTTGATCTCTGTTCAGGCAGGGGCGTCTGGTCTTGATTTCGATGGTTTCTTTAACTTTTCCTTATCTAATGACGAATCCAGAAACCTATATTCTTATTGGTTATCATAGGTATAGGTTGATTCTTTAACTTTACTTTTTCTGATGTCGAATCCAGAATCCAGAAACCTATATTCTCATTGGTTATTATAGGTCTAGGTTGATTCTTTAACTTTTCTTTTTCTGATGTCGAATCCAGAATCCAGAAACCTATATTCTCATTGGTTATCATAGGTCTAGGTTGATGGGATAGGGCCTGGCCAGAGCTGTGGGCCCTAATGATGTCGTCATATGACACGTTTTGGGGACCATCAACTGTATTTAGCAAACTGATCACAGAACTGGTGCAAAAAACGTAATGTTCATGTTGGACACGTTAGGGAACAGTAAACATTCGAAAAGCTGTAATGTGTGGGCATTTTTTTTAGAAAAGTTGGCAAGCATGCTTTTTTTCAAAGTTTAATGCTTCCTGAATCCAAAACATAGACCTGCAAGGTTGTGCAGGTTCACCGTTTTTTGTAGTAGTGAAGAAAACAATGTGGCCGCCTGTCGAAAATGATTACCTATGACGCGACTACTCTGGGATCTTTTTGATACAAAGATCAAATTCTCAACAGTTTGTTTTACATCAATGACACTTAGACTACTACACTATAACTGTACTAAGTTGAAAAAAAAAACCCAGATTAATTGTGTTTTTTTAATGAAACATCCTTGTGTTTGGTACTCCAAGTTCTTATAGAACAGGGAACACTTTAGAATGGAAACTAAGAAATGCTGACTGTGTGCCTGTCTGTCTGTCCGTCCATGGTCAAAATGTGTTCTATTCGCTCCAGACAAAACTATTGAGCCGATCTTTCTGAAAATTTGTAGGTATGTTCATTATAGGTCACGGATGATGCCCGATGTTTATTTTTACCGTTATATTCGTTACTAACAGCTATAACGGCCCATAACGGTGTTTCTTCTTTATGGCATATCTCAGAAAGTGCTTGGCCGATCTTTTTGAAAAATTGTAGGTATGTTGACTATGGGTCACGGATGATGCCCGATGTTTTATTTTACCGTTATATCCGTAACTAACAGCTATAATGGCCCACAACTGTTTTTTCGTCTTTATGGAATATCTCAGAAAGTACTTGGCCGATCTTTCTGAAAATTTGTAGGTATGTTCATTATGGGTCACAAATGATGGCCGATGTTTACCAGAATAGCCGTTACTAACAGCTATAACGGCCCCAAACGGTTTTTCCTCTTTATGGAACATCTCACGCATATTCAAAATAAACTGGGAGTACGTTTATATCCTTTTCATCTTTTTTTCATTTTGTTACAATCACCCTAACGGTCTTGGAGTGGTTGTTTGTTTCAGACTTACAACTGAGTAACATGCCCATTCAGCTTCCTGATTCACAGGACTGTTTCATCTGTCAAGAGGGAAGGAAAAGTGACTGGAAACAGTGTGGAGAACGAAGACTGGCGCCGTTAAAAAAATGCTGCAAAGAAGAGGGACAGTTTAAGTGATGTACACAACAGGCCTGCAATTGACAGTATATAATTATGCACTGCCTTCAAATCTTCCCCAGAATACTCTCTGGTGTCATAGGTCTTGCTATGCAGCCTCTACAAGTAAACACCACATAGACATGCTTGGGAATATAAGGAAACTTTCAAGGCCACAACAACGTGAACCAAGTACGTCAACCACAAAGCTGAGGAGCGCTCAACGCCAGTCTACTAGGAGGCCTGCATCTTCTGCCAAGATGCCTCTGTCAAGGGAAACACTATGTTGAGTTACCACATTTAAGATGAGTGATAACATTCTGGACTTGTCAAAATATGACCAAGAAATGCATGTACGATTGGCAGGAATCAGTGACCTAATAGCAGCGGAAGGAAAGTACCATCCCGATTGTTACAAAAAGTTTGACTATAATGCCTCAAAAACAAAAGAGACTGCTGAAAAGACTGATCTGGCTATGGAGTGGCTTGCTGCCGAAATCAGAGACACTGCCAAGAAAGCACATGTACTTCAGCTTGCTGAAGTTTGGAACCGATAGTGTGAGCTGGCACAGAAGGCAGACATTGAGATACCTGCATCATACATCAGTAGAAGGTCTACGTTCAAGGAAAAAAACTCCAAGTGGCTGTGGGAGATTCATTTGATTTCATCAGTATACCTAAGAAAGATGTGTCGCTCGTCCCAAGGAAGTTTGAGCACATGCCCTTCTCTGACCCTAGCTCAGATGATCAGGAACCATGTCTTATCCCCAAGTATCAACCGCCTAATGAAGAGTTTCTTGAAATGGTTCATGTAGCATTGAAACTCAGGGGAGAGATTCTGGCACATCCCAGATGTACTGGATTTGTTGTAAATGAAGATCAGATGATAGAATCTATGTGTGGAAGACTATGTTTGTTCGATTCATGTTTGGAGGGCTGAGTCTCTTAGATGAATGCGAAGACGAATGAGAAGACATAGACATGGACAGGAAAGAAGAAGACACTCAGAGAAGAATCTTAAGTGTTGCTCAGGATCTTGTGTATAACGTAACCGAAGGGAGAAATTGGACACCAAAACATGTCGGTTTGGCAAGCACATTGCACCAGGCTACCCGGTCAAAGGAACTGGTCCAACTGTTCCACAATGCTGGTCATGTAATCAGTTATCACAGCCTGCTTCAAGTGGACTGCGCCCTGGCAGAGAAAACCCTCAAGAGCATGGACCCTGAGACTGGAGCAGTGACTCCACCAAACTTCATGGGAGGTTTACTCAGTTCGCATGTGACAATATTGACATCAACGATGCCAGTCTGAACGGGAAAAACAGCTTTCATGCCACACAAATTTGCAGACTGGCAACTTGGCCCCAAAGGTGACCTAATAATGAAAGACTTAAAACCTTCACAGAATCAGAGCCTCAGGGTTCCAGATACGATACAGGAAATCTTTCCAGCTGAAGTGGTTGAGGGCAAGATGCCTCCACCATCAGCAGAAAACACAAAGAAAGAGTGGTTCAGAAAATCCGATGAGAATGAATCTGCCAAGAAAGCAACTGCTCAAGACATGGCATTCCTTCTCAAGCGTCAGGATCAAGATACAAAGGAGGACTGGACAAGCTACAATCAATCTTCAAGTGAACATGAACCACAAATTACAAGCATCGGATGCATGCCCATTATTCAGGCACCTGCGCATGAGCGGAATACGTTCAACACTGTCGTACTGCGATGCAAAAAAGTGGCCCAAACACTTGGACAACGTTACGTTGTGCTCACTGTTGACGAGCAATTACATTGCAAACTCTTAGAGTTGAAATGGACCAAGCCTGAGTATGACTTCCTCATTGTCTGGTTTGGGGTTTTTCATACCTCCATAAGTTTTTTGGAGGTGATAGGCAAGCATGTTCAGTCGTCCGGACTGGTGGAAGCATGGGTTGAAAGCAGCTTGCTTGGCCAGAAAACTGCTGATAGCATCAATGAAGGAAAGTCGTACGACAAAGGAATCAGGGCCCACAAGATAACCTATCAGGCAATGTGGAGGATACTTCTGCCTCAGTTGAATTTCATGGAAGACTAGACTCCTGATCTAAAGAAAGAGCTCCTGGAGAAAGTTCACGGACCCATTGAAGACACATTAGCCACACTGTCTTCTAAAGTGTTTCAGGAGTGCATGGGAAGTTTCATCACGACCAACACTAACCCAAACTTCAGGTTTTGGTGGGGATGTTGCAAATGGTGCAAGTCCTGCTTCTCTTCACCCGTGCTCAGAGGGATGGAATCTGGGACTTACATCTGCATGCTTTCCAGTGTATGCTGCAGTACGTCTATTGGTACAACCAAATCAAGTATGCTCGCTGGGGAACTATCTACTTAAATGAGATGCACCAGCTCCCAGAAGAGGTCAAGGTGGAGTTCCAAGCAGGAAACTTTGTTGTCAAGCGCACTGCACATCGCTTCAAGGAAGTTGACCCAGACCAGAGCCAGGAATGGCTAAATGGTGTTGGCAAGAAAGCAGGGGGCATCGTTGGGATCACAAAGACCTTAAAAGCTCTCTGCAGGTGGGCCTTGTCATACAATCTCCGGTCCCACCTTGCCCTTGATACAAGACTAGCCTTTGGTCTTGGGTCTGGTGATGACTGCATCCACAACGAAACTACCAAAGGCCGGAAGAAAATTGACTTGCGAGATGAAAATGCTTGCTGGAAGTCTTGGAGAGAGTCAGTCTCTTCTCAAATGACTTGCCCCAAACGCTGCAGGACATTGCAAACAAAGACATTGCCTCTCACGAAATTGAAGACAGCTTGCTTTCAGCTGCAAAACAAGACAAGACCAGATAGATGACTTTGTGGAGGAGAGACTGCTGCCCAGTGAGAAGAGAAAAGTTGCGTTCAGAGACACTTTGCACAAGAACAAATACTTGACCTTTGCCGCCTTGTTCGAGGCTCAACAGAAAAATGCAAAAAAAAAAAAAATGGAAAGACAGTGACAGTCAAGGCAGACAGAAACATACTACAGAGGCTCACTGCTGCATATGAAGCTGGGAGAACAGTCAGCCTGGACAGAATACTGACACATGAGCTGTTTGTGGTACTCTAGCCCTAGCAGAGAAGAATGGACAACTAAACACAGGGTCAAAAGCAATCCTTGCTCAGGTCTTGACAGTTGATATACCTTGTCCTGATCATCTTGAAGCAATGGACCTAGAGGGGGACCCAATTCTCATCATTGATGGACAAGCACTGGTTGCTGCAATTGGAAAGCAAAAAACAGCTGTAACATTTGCAGACTTTGCAGATGTTTTCGTTGAAGCTGTTCTTCAGAGCGGTGCTCAATTCCAGCGCATTGATGTCACATTTGACAGGTATCATGAGATTTATATCAAGAGTGAGACCCGGAAACGGCGTGGGAAGGACACAGTTGCCATCAGAAGGCCTATAACCGACAGGGAAGTGTCCCTTCCTACAAAGTGAGAGAACTTCATGGCACACCAGAGCAACAAGGAAGACCTTGCTCGGTTCGTGTCACACTAAATGATCCTGCAAGCACCCCCCAACAAGACCATCGTAGCAGCAGGCGGATGGAGCAACCCAGAGCGTGGAGAAGCTACTGACCCAAATCTGGATGTGGAGGTCCTGGAAGGAAAGCATGAAGAAGCAGACACTAGAGTAATTTTGCACTGTACCATGAGCATGGCCACCAGCATTGTTGTATCTGCCCGAGATACTGACATTCTCGTCATGTTAATTGCGTACTTTCATCTTATGGCCTGTCAGAAGATCTGGATGAAAGCTGGGACAGCAAAGCAGCAAAAGTTCATTCCAGTTCACGCCATTGTGGAGCACCTGCAAATGGAGCCTGAAGTTTTAAGCCTGCTGCCTGGGTTTCATGTGCTCACAGGCAGTGACACATCTTACCTCGCTGGACACTCAAAAACAAACAAACAAAAAACCAAAAACATACTCAGATGTTTTCAAAGATCACCATCATCTCTTGAGGGGCCTTTATGAGAGTCCTGTTCTTACTGATCAGACCATTCAGGAGGCTGAGAAGTTCGTGTGCAGAGTCAACGGTGCAACCACCGCCAACACCATCAACGAAATGCGAGTAGGCATGTTTGTCAAAAGGGTGACAATAGAGAAGCTTCCACCGACAAGAGATGCACTTTTGTATCACATCAAGCGCTGCCACTACCAAGCCTTGGTCTGGCGTCAGGTCCGCTTGCAGCACCCTGTCTTGCCACCACCTGAAACAAAGGGCTGGAAAATGGATGAGACTGATTTGATTCCCGAACTCATGTCACTGCCACCTGTCCCAAAAGCCTGTGAGGAACCGATCACCTGCAGCTGCACCACTGGCTGCTGAACCACGCGAAGCGGCTGCAAACCCAATCCCTGTACTGCATCCTGCAAGTGCAGGAAATCCCATGACACCCGCCTGAACATCTGATTTTTTCGTCCTGGTACCACGGTAACCAAGCAGTGAATTGATATTGTTCTTGGGAGACATTGCGTCAGTCCACGTTGTTTGTTACATCGCAAAATGATTTTTTTTTTTTTTTTTTGTGGGGGGGGGGGGGGGGGGGGGTCGAAGGGAAGTGTTGCAAGTAATTATTCTTGGATAGCATCAAAGCGTGATAGCAATGCCACTTCTACCTGAAAAACAATCGTGAGACAGCAATCAATATTATGTGTATGTGTTCGCCACTGAGTAGTATCATCAATTCATAATTGTCCCATCACCTTACTATTTTTTACCAGCAAAACCAGACATGAGAAGTAAACAAATTATTTTACCAAATAAAACATTTTAGTCATTTAATTTTGAATGTGTAAAAATATTTTAGGGTATAAAAATCGTGTATGTCGCAATTACCTGCGTGCAGTGGCCATGTTGGAATTCTACTTTTTGTGACAAAATGACAAGTGTTACAGTTAGGCAAGCTTTATTTATGGATTCAGCAGCCCCAAATTATATAGAATGAACACATTCAGCACTTGTCTAAAAATTTGCTTATGGCACTTTATCCAGATGACTTTTGACAAAATTTGACAAGTCTATAATCTCTGCAGGAAACTCCTTTACTCTTTTAGTGTCCTGTCTCAAGTATTGGAGATGTGCCTTCAGTCCAGGGGTCGTATCAGTCCGTTTACTGGTCTGCAATCTGCCCTCTCTCTGTTCATGTCTTAGTCGGTCCATGTCCGATTTCAAGCCTTCCGCTGTGTCCACCAATGTTCTGTGTTCCTTTTCTAAATAATCACAGCGATCAGTTATTTCATTCCATGTGTGTTCAACTTGTTGAAGGTCACAATTTGAAATCTGAGATTTAATATCTTAACGGCGCAGCTGTGTCTGTTCACTCAACTGTCGTTTGATTGACTGAGAAAGCCTGGCCACAATATTGTTCAGAAGTGAGGCAGTGTCTGCTGTGGTGTTGAGGGCATACTTAGCATTGGTCGTTTGTGTTTGGCCCTAGATTTGTTTCAACATCCAGACTGAGGAGTAGACTATGTAGGGGAAACAATGTATTGATGCCACAGAGTGTCAGAACAACACAGATACACATGCTGTAGAGTCATCTGCTTCACACAGAATGTCAGTGATGCATGACACACTTACGACACTTGTCCCTTTGTTGC
>CM065744.1:50125829-50148329 GCA_033310375.1 Conus canariensis
TATTTTATTCCATAGTTGTACCTGTGTTGTTGTATGGTTGTGAAATTTGGGGTTATGAAAATGTTGATATATTAGAAAAGTTACAGTTACGGTTTTTAAAGTATCTATTTAGATTAAATAAAACTACAATGACTTCAATGATTTATGGTGAAACCGGAATCTATCCTTTATCTGTACTGATTAAAGTGAGAATGATAAGGTTCTGGGCTAACTTAGTTGTTCCTGATTCTAAGAAGTATTCAAACAAAGTATATAATATCTTACATGAACTATATACAAAAGGAATTTTCGTTTCACCATGGCTTAGTTATGTTAAAAGCATTTTATTTGAAACTGGTTTTGATTGTGTTTGGGAATCTCATTCATTCACAAACAGAAGTAACTTATGTAAGTGTGTTAAAAAGGAGTTGCAAAATAATTATGCTCGTGATTGGCGCAGTTCTCTTGAAAACAGCAACAAGTGCGTATTCTATAAAAGTGTAAAGACTGTCTTTGGAAAAGAACATTATATTTCTACCTTACCAGATATTTATGTTATATCTTTATTTAAATTTAGATGTAGTAACCATAAATTGCAAATTGAAATTGGAAAACACCATAATGTTCCAAGAGAATTGCGTATTTGTCGTAACTGTGAAATGGGTGAAATTGGAGATGAATTTCATTGCATCATGGAATGTCCAAAATATAATGAACTTCGTGAAAAATTCATCCCTAAAAAATATATAAAACCAAAGTCTGTTTTCAACTTTTGTAATTTATTTCAAAAAGGAAGACGCATTTGTTTGAATATTAGTAAGTTTCTAAAAAATGGGAAGATTGTTTAATGAGATCATTACAGTTCACCAGAATTCAGCATTTCGCAACTATGTTCACACATTGTTCTGAGTGAGTTTCGTATTTCTCTTTGTTACATTTGTATCCTCCATGCCCCAACAGGGGTCAAAGGATTAAATTTGAATTGAATTGAATTGAATTGAATTGAATTGAATTGTGTGTGTGCTTGCGGCGTGCGTGCATGCTTGCATGCGTAAGTGAGTGCGTGCGCGCACGCGTTTATATGTGTGTGTGTGTGCTTGTGTGTGTGTTTGTGTGTGTGTGTGTGTGTGTGTGTGTGTGTGTGCGTGTGTCAGAGAGAGAGAGAGAGAGAGAGAGAGAGAGAGAGAGAGAGAGAGAGAGATGTGATAATAATAATAATAATAATAATAATAATAATAATAATAATAATATATGGATTTTATATAGCGCAATTCTTGGGATCAACTCATTGCCCTTAGCACACACTCAAACACTCGCACTAACATGTGTTCCACACACACACACACACACACACACACACACACACACACACACCACACACACACACCGTCACAGGCGCACTTATCAAGTTCATCGGTTCAAGCGTAAACAATACAGTTATGCATGCAGTACATAAAAAGTCAGGTCATAATAATAGACACAGCATTCAGATATTATGGTTGAAGAGGGCTTTCCTAAAGATGTATGTTTTTAACTCTGACTTGAATTTAGATACTGTAGGCAGGTCACGTAAGCTGTCAGAAAGAGAATTCCAAAGAGTGGGCGCACTAAAGCTAAATGCTCTCTCACCGACTGTCTTTAACGAGCGCCTAGGAATTTTCAGAAGTTTTTGAGAAGATGAGCGAAGAGACCGAGAAGTTTGATAGGTGGACAGAGAAGCAGAAAGATACTGTGGGAGTGTCCCATCAAAGAAACGATAGGCAAAAACTGCGATTTTGAACTGCCATCGATATTTGATGGGAAGCCAGTGGAGTTCACGTAACAAAGGTGTAATATGCTCATTTTTACGCTTTTTGAGAACAAGCCGAGCTGCACTGTTTTGCATCCTTTGTAATCGTGCAAGCTGTTCTGAAGGAAGTCCTGCTAACACAGAGTTACAGTAGTCTAGTCGGGACATTACCATGGCGGTGATGAGTCTGATTGTGTGTGTAAGGTCTACTTTGTCACCTCTTTTGTATGGAGTACCACAGGGGTCAGTATTGGGCCCAGTGTTGTTTACATTGTACACACAGCCCTTGTCAGATGTTATCTCGGACCATGATTGTGATTTTCACAAGTATGCTGATGACACTGAGCTTTCTAAGAGTGGCACACCTGATGAGTTTGTTTCTGTTCAATCTGGGTGTCTCGGTGTATCAGCAGTGTGCAGGAATGGATGACAAGTAATAAGCTTAAATTAAATTGTGAAAAGACTGAAGTCTTGCCCGTTGGAACCTCCTCCTGCCTCAAACTCGTTGAGTCAGAGTCAATGGTTGTTGATGGAAACTGAATTGCCTTTCAGTAACTCTGTCAAATACCTTGGTGTTACCATTGATCAGTGTCTGACCATGCAGAATCAAATATCTGTAGTCTGTCGCTCATCCTTTTTAGAGCTGAGACGTATTGCTTCCATCCGACGCTTTATATCCAGGGAAGTAGCTGTCAGGCTAGTCTGTGCCACGGTGATGTCAAGATTGGACTACTGCAACTCTGTTTATGCTGGGCTTCCCGCAGAACAGATTGCTCGGCTGCAGAGAGTCCAAAATAGCGCTGCACGACTTGTTTTGAAGAGGAGGAGGTGTGAGCACATCACTCCCATGCTGATCGAACTGCACTGGCTTCCCATACAGTATCGGTGGCAATTTAAACTGGCAGTTCTTGCTTTCCGCCACTTCAATGAATCTCTTCCTCACTATCTCTCTTCTTCTCTCTGCACCTACCAAAGCTCTCGTACCCTTCGCTCTTCTTCACAAAAACTTTTGAAAATCCCTAAGCGTTCTCTGAAATCTGTTGGCGAAAGAGCCTTCAGTTTTAGAGCACCTTCTATTTGGAACTCCCTCCCTGAAGACCTTCGTAATCAGCCTACTCTTTCTTCTTTTAAATCTTAGCTCAAAACTTACCTCTTCAAAAAAGCCTATTCTCTTCTGTAGATGACTAGATCTCTCTTAAATTCCTCCACAACTAGTTCGGTGAGACAGTTTATGCATGTAGGTGCGTCTGCCATTGTGTATTTTCTTTTTGCTGTGTGCATGAATATTGTATGAATAAGTGCAAATGGTGGATGTAAGCGCATTGAGTTGTACAACAAGAAATGCGCTATATAAGTATTATACATTATTATTATTATTATTGTTGCCTGTGTGGAGAGGTAAGACCGGATAGAAGCAATACGTCGCAATTCCAGGAAGCATGCACGACAAACATTAGATATTTGGTGATCATACAGGCACCGACACAGAGACACAGACGCAAACAGACAAACCCAGGCATTGATACGCACGCACACACACACACACACACACACACACACACACACACACACACACACAACAGACTGACAGACGGACAGACAAACACACACACACACACACACACACACACACACACATACATGCACGCACGCACGCACGCATGTGCGCACGCACGCAAGCAGACACACACAAACACACTCACATACACACAAACACACAGTCGCGCACGCACGCACGCACGCACGCAAACACACACACACACACACACACACACACACACACACACACACGGACGGGCACGTGCACTCAGAGAGAAAAGAGAGAGAGAGAGAGAGAGAGAAAGAAAGAGAGAGAGAGAGGTCAACCGTTAATAGGGGATTACGTCAAAAAGAACCGTTGTACAAGCGAAGCCTATATAACTACCAAACTTTGTGTGTGGAAGTATTCAGAGTTAGCATCCCCAGGTTGCCGGCAGTGTGTTTTTATCTGAACTGCAGTTTTTTGTGTGTTCTTTTTTTAACTTCAGCGTAAGCTTCTCTTCTCTTTGGTATGAGTGCAGTGTTGTGCATGGCTTGAGTGTATTCCACACCAAACCGTTCTTGTCTCGCCTGTCGAGTCCAGTATGTCCTATTGATCGGTTCCTCGTCAGTAAAGTACTGCTTGAAGTGATTTCAACAGTTCATCTATCTCTGACCTAGATAGAATAGCTGGTTAACCCCATGACAAGTTAGAGACTGAAGCCGTAAATGAAATAGTACACGCACTGGGTTTAACTGATGTTCTTCGACTGAAAAATCGTTTACTTGGAGGAAATCAAATCTATTCATTGCACATCGACTGAATTATGTTTTTTTTTTCTTCTGTTTTTCTGAAAACATTCTACATCTTTGTCCATTATCTGAGCACGTAAGTGTCACAGAATCGGATCGTAGAGGAGTGGTGTTGGAATCAAACGATAATTGTAGCTTTGTTTGTGGTCCGGGATTCTGACGTTTGAAAAACAGTCGTTGAAAAGAAAATCATTTGTTGAAACATTGAACAGATTCTTAGATGTCTTTGTCAAGGGAAATGAAGAGGTAGGCTGTGTCAAAACAATGGAAGTTATGTAAAGTGGAAATCAGAAACTTTTGCACTGAATTCGGTAAATCATTATGGTGTCAAAAATAGAATAAATCATGAACACTACAAAGGTAGGTTTTCGCCCCTTCTTTTATTGATGATGGAGAGGTTGTTGGCCTGCGCCTGTTTTCCCCATTTTAGATTGTTTGTCTTTGTATTTCATTTTATTCAAGTTTAAAATGCTGTGCCAGTCTTGAATAAAAGTTACTCTGAGTTAGGTTTTCTTATGGGAGCAAGAGTTACCCTACTTGTTTATTGTTTGTTCTTTACTGTTCCCTGCGTTATTTCATGTTCAATTTCGTTTCAATTAAATCGAAGTTACTTGTATTTGTTTCTGTCCATCTTTGTGTTTGTCTTTTGATCTCCCTTGCATCCTTGGGTGGATCCTCAAGCGTAGACGCAAAGATTTTTTTTTAATTATTAATTTTTATTTTTCTCCTTGAAAAAACAACACATTTAATACACATTCATAGCGTTTCACTTATATCAGCGTACGAATCACACCATTTATGCTTCAACAGCCGTTTTGGCCAGGTACCATAAACAGTTTCTGTACCACGTGTTAACTTATTTGTACGGGAGATTTTTTCAAAAATTGATTAAATACAGGAGAAAAAAAAAAGCCAAAAACAAAGAAAACAGAAACAACAAGAGAGAGAGAGAGAGAGAGAGAGAGAGAGAGAGAGAGAGAGAGAGGGGTGGGCACCGACAAAGCCACCTGGGGATCCAAACGTGCATGCATGTTAAGTAACACAGAGACAGACCGTCCCTAAGCATATACTTCAAGTCCAAAAGTTACACTTCTATTAAAGATTGGTATAGTTGCCATTTTTCATGCAGTTTTTGACTTGACTTCACGCTTTTCACTTGTTATTCAAACTTATATCTTGTCTTTAAATAATGTAGAAAGCTGATCAAAATTTTAAGTTTTTTCTCGCATTTGCATTTATAGATAAAATATTTTCCTAGAAGTAGTATGAAGTCAAAGGTTTCATCACCTCTGAAATGATCTGCATGCCCAAATAATACCAATTCAACAGACAAATTCAAACAAGCTGTATGCTGACACTTCTCTTTCATTATTGCTTGAAGTTGTTGCCAAAAATGTGCCGTGTGTTCACAAAACCAAACCAGATGCTCAATGTTTTCCCTTTCTCTATTACAGAATGTACAATGATCACTCAGTTCAACTCTCATTTTTGACAACACAATATTTGTACCCAATATACAGTGTGGAATTCTTATCTGAAACCATTTAAGTTTTATTTCTTTTATTTTTTGTACCTTTTTAAAAATGAATTCCATTCCAGTTGCTGGTCAAGTTTTTCATTCCACTTGTTGCAAAAAGTAGGGATTATGTTGTCACACAAAAAGGCATCATAGTAAACACGCGCCCCTCTGCTGACTGAACAGATAAGTTTCCACAATTCAGACATTTCTTCATGCTTATTATTTGTCATTGTTACTGCAGTTTTCTGAATATATGCGTTTACCTCTCTTAATAATCCAGTGTACGAAATAAAGTCAATGCAAAATCCATATTTATAATTGAACTCTCTATATGCCAAAAGCGTGCCATCTTCTTTCATTATGTGTCCAATTTTGTATATACTTTTGTCGAACAGACTTTGATAAAAAATTTTAAAAAAATGGTGTTTTGTTTATCTTAATGTTTTCATTATAAAATATATTTTCGGAAGGAATTTCTTCGGAATTGCAAGATATAATCCTTTTGATAAATTCGTTATATGCCTCAAATACATCAACCCAAAATTTATTTCTGGATAATTGGCCTAGAGGAAGACTACAACCATTTTTTTCCAGATGACATATTTTTGGACAACTTGCCAAAGTAATACTTTTCCACTTGTGAGATGATATTCTTATTTTTCTAATCCATGCAAGTTTTAATGCAAATATATATTCTTTTATTCTAGGCACACCAAGTCCTCCATTCATTACGTTTTTAACCACAGTTTTTCTATTTATACGACGTAGACTCAAAGATTGTCCACTACATTTTATACTGTTTGCATAATGTCTTTAATTTTTCAGCAACTTTTTTTCCTCCCCACACTTTCGTTTTGAAACATTTACTACCTTTCGCTGGCTGCTTTGGGGGTGCTGTTGGATTCTTTTTTGAGCCCTTGGTGGTGAGAACACCACAGTATTATGGACTGTTGTGTGTCGCTATGTGACGCCAGGAGCACAGACACAACCAGCTGTGTATCCCTGATGAGTACGATCCAGCGGACGAAAGGCCTAGGAAAAGGCAATACAAATAAATCTGCCTTCGAGAAGCACAACGATGGTTCCCTCATGCAGCTGGAGAAGAGTTTTCATGTTCAAAATATATTTTCTTAATTTCATGTTCCCATTTTCTTCATCTGCATCCCCCCCCCCCCCCCTTAAATTCAAATCTTTGCCAAGTCATTACTATGATGACGGAGGTGTTGTTCGCCTGCGCTTGTTTTCCACCACTTATTAGATTGTTCGTCTTTGTATTTGTTTGACTTTCTTCAAGTTTAAAAAGCTGTGCCAGTCTTGAATAAAATTGAGCAAGAATTACCCTACTTGTTTATTATTTGTCTTTTTTGTTGAATAGTCGCATACTATTCCAAACGTCTGCTGACATTCGGAACGATGAATAGTAATGGGGCTGAAAAATCATGCTCAGGCAAAGTCAGTCCGTCTTGCTTTGCACGGTTTTGGTAATTAGTCATTTGAGAAACAAAAGGGGAGGAAATGAGAGGGGATAGGGAAGAGAGAAATAGCGAGGGGAAGGAAAGGGAGGAGGGGCGGCAAACGTTAAGGAATTATTCAGCCCGACTTCATGGAGGGGTGAGGCAAATACAATGTTATGACTCATGCTGTTTCGGAATTCTAGTAAAAGACAACAACTGTACCATTTAAAACATGAGGTGTTGCTGATGACTCAGTCATTCATGGAGATTTTAAAACACACGCACACACCGCGTATATAAACAACTCGATAGGACATGAATATATTATCTGATTGTTGTCATAATAAGTAAATAATGCATGCTACGGATGGAAATGCGTGTGTGTGGAAGTCTGTCTCACTCAGAATTATGGATGCATGCACGACTTTTTCTAATTCACATACACACACCCACTCATCCGAACATGGACAGCCAGGCAACAAAATAACACTTTTTTATGCCACCCGAGCCATCAAGCAAAACACATACAAAATAAACACACAATTAAACGTAGGTTGGTACACCCACCATCAGGTGTACACACACAGCAAGTCAATACTATTATAGCTATCAAAACTGCCGGGTCCAACGATGATGACGACGGCGGCAGCGACGAGTCAAGTCTGGCAACAGAGTCTCTTCAGAGCTGTGGCTCACAATGAAGAAAACTAACACGTTCGTGGCGTCTCTGTCAGCAACACGGTGACAGTCTCAACTACGAGCTGTGGCTCAAACACCTAAGAGCTGTGGCTCAACACCAACCAAGAGCTGTGGCACACACACCACCTGTGGCTCAAGACCAACCAAGAGCTGTGGCACGCACACCACACACACAGCGACGGCCTCGGACGCAGGTCGCTGGCACAAAAGAAGGGGCGACGTCCTGGCTCACCAGCAGCGACGTCTCCAACCCACTGGCCCAACAGTGGTCGGTCACGGGCGCAGTGGCAGGTAGAGCAATTGTCGGCGCTCAGGCCGGCCTCTCAACACCAGCAGCAAACAGGTGGAGAACGGGGCGTCAACACAGCTATGGCCCCGGCCCTAACCCGGTAGCAGCCAGTCCCCGTCAGTCCAGGGAACACTATCAACCTGGGGGCAACTGATTAACTACCTTGATTATCATGGCCACTATTCATTGCAATCACAACTTTCTTCATATTCATTAGCCACATTATATTTCACTAGAACTTGAGCCACATATCAGCATATTCGTTCACATTCATTAGCCACATCATATTTCACTAGAACTTGAGCCATACATCAGCATATTTGTTCATCATTATAATATTCTCTTTTTTTTCCGGAATCATAACATTACAACATTCCCTTTTCCAGAATCATTACACTACAACATTTCCTTGTCCAGACTCATAACGTTGCACAGGAAAGGATTTCCATACAAACCATTCAGACTCTAGTTTTCCAAATTGGGGAAAGGATTTCCACATAAACCTTTCATAATCTAGTCTCCCAAATTAGGGAAAAGGATTTCCATCTGGATCCTCTTCAATAAACCATGAATACAATTCATTACACACAATAATTTCATTACACAATTGATGATTATTTTTTCAAACTATACATGTCTTTCGTTAATTCAGGAAATGTTCATTTCTTTTGTTGTAACACAAGAACGCTCACTTCACTTCAGTTCATCAGCTTCACTATATGCGAGGGAAAGATTTCCACCACACTTTTGTTTAAACAACACATATATTGATACCCATGTAAACACATCACACATCAGAATGAAAAACAAAAGTCTATGTCGCTCACTCTGGGAGCTTATTATCCATAGCATCAAAACTCTCCATCTTCTTGCAAACCATATTAGAATAGACACTTTTTCTTCATCATGAAGCTCATAGCCAGTTAAGTTACAAAATAAACAAAATATTTTTTTCTTTTTTCTGAAGACCACTTCTTATAACACTCACTTCATCTATTCACATTTTCCGAAACAATTTCGTTTTGTTACCCTATCAAGTCATAGGATAACAGAACAACAATACTTTCTTTTTTTTAAATACAACCTTCACAAGAGCGCTGAGGAAGTTTCTGTCGCTCCTAAACGTGAATACAGTTTTAGTCTGTTAATAAATAAACATTCAATGATAAATACCTGACTGCTACTAGCAAACGGCTGAGTCCCTCTTCGGCCTTCTGTGACTTGTATTGCTGGAATCACTGCAGAAACTGCCTAACCGGTGCAACTCACCCGGCTTATAGCAATGCGCCGGTGAGTAGCAGTCAGCTAACTTTTGCAACCGGCTTCCGGACAACTACCTTCCGGTAAGCACGGTCGCACATGAAACTTTGTGACTGGATGAAAAACGGTCCATCACAATACTCCCCCTCCTCAAAAAAAACCCAAAAAAACAATGTCCGAATTGTTTTTACTAAGAGGAAGTAAACAACTCCAGGGCACAAAATTCCAGAAAAAATACGTGAAAAAGGTCATCAAAACTGGGATGTACTCAAACCAATGTCTACGGAACAGACTGGTTCTCACAAGAACGTGAAAGAAGATCAGTGAAAATGTTCGATGATCCTGGAAGTGGTTCCACTTCGAACGAGAATTCCTGCAGAGACAATGCCCAACGCATAATCCGGGAATTCTTGAAATTTGACGTGCGCAGGTACGTCAAAGGTCGATGGTCTGTTTGGAGGATAAAGCTAACTCCCCAAAGGTATCGAACGAACTTTTGAACAGCCCAGACAATGGCGAAACACTCTCGTTCGATGGTACTGTAGGATTTCTCACGATCCAACAACTTGCGACTCCCCAATACAACTGGGTGAAGTACATCATCATCCTCTTGCAGTAGTACAGCACCTAGCCCAACAGAACTAGCATCAGTTCGCAGAACAAAGGGCTTACCTAACTGAGGTAACAGCAAGACAGGTGCTGATGACAAAATACTCTGAATCTTCTGTAACGCTACTGCACATTCAGGGGTCCAAGATATAGATCTTCCAGCTCGACCAACATCCTTGATTAAATCAGAGAGTGGAGCACTCAAGGTGGAAAAACTGGGAACATATCTTCTGTAAAAGCTAAGCAAACCTAGCAAAGATCTGACCTGCTTTTTGGTAGTAGGGGTGGGAATTCTCAGAATCTTATCTATCTTTTTCTGTTCCGGACGCATAGTACCACCTCCAACAATATGTCCAAGAAATTCCAGAGAACGGAAACCTGCCTCTATTTTCGAAGGACGAGCTGTGAGGTTGAAAGACCTCAGACGTGAAAGAACACCTTTCACATGACGAACATGTGCATCCCATGAAACACTATGAACCAGAATATCATCAAAGAAACTGACAGCTGAAAACTGATCCAAAGCTAACATGCGCATCATGCGTGCGAAAACAGCAGGTGCTGACACAAGACCGAAAGGCATTCTGACAAACTGGAAAAGACCCATATGAGTTGTAAAAGCTGTCTTTGGACGATCCTCGGGCTTAACAACTATCTGCCAATATCCCTTTGCAAGGTCTATCCTGGTAAAGAACATTGCATCAGACAATCTTGCAAACAAACTTTCCACATCAGGAATGGGCTCAGCATCAAAGACAGTAATCTTATTTAGAGAACCGAAATCAATGCAAAAACGACAGGTACCATCTTTTTTCCTGACGAGAACAACTGGGGAGGCATAGGGACTATTGGAGGGTTCAATGATACCGAGTTCCAACATGATGCCAACTTCTCTCTCAACAACCTCTCTAGCAGAAAAGGGGATGTCATAACACCTTTTCCTAACTGGAACATCAGTAGTTAGAGGAATCTCCAACAGTACGTTGCCCGAGAAGGAGCCTGGTTTCGGAGTAAGAATATCCTGAAAATCATCAAAGACTTTTCTTAACCCCCCAGCATTGCTGTCTGACAAAGCATCATCAAAGTGTACGGAATCAATATCTTCATCTGGCATAGAGGATGCTATGGGCACAGGGAGAGTGTGTAGTGGTAACGCGTCATCACAGTCCTGAACAATACCGACTGTGTACGCGACCACAGAATCACGAGAATTAGAAGCAGCGTTCAAAGAAGGCGAACTTCTTGGAGAATGTCTAACAGAAACAATCTTCCTGTCAGAACTGAGTGGTTTGAGAAATAGCACCACTGAACATGACACCGACTTTACCTGTGAGGTAACTGCTGTGACAATCTGAGAGGGAACAACAACCTGATCACAAGGAATGTCATATTTCTCAAAATGCCTGAACAGAACACCGTCTGACAAATAATAGTAGAAAGTAGCTGCACCTGATTTCTTCACTTCACCAGAAGACGCTAGCTGAAAACATGTCTTCAACGACTCATCTTCCTTTTGTTTCCGAATCAGATCGGGACGAGAGACATTCCAATCATCAGGGATCTTACACAGAGGTCTCTTCTCGACCACATGTTTAGCTCTAGCCCTGGTAACGGCAGCTAAAGAGAAGGGGTCATCACTCACATCACAGGAAGCACTGTCTTCACAGACACAAGGGACATTACCTATGATGAGATCTGCGACAGGACTGTCTAGGACACAGCAGGTTATATCACCCTCAAAGTAGGGACAACTAACATGAACATGAACTGTAGCTAGTGGGAATTCACCCACTCGTCCTCCAAAAGAAACACAGCTCACTGTAGTACCTAGCATCTGGCTATCGGAAACTAGTCTCTTGCGAACACCACAAATGGTAGCACCAGTGTCACGCAATACAGAACTGAGAGTGCCATTAACAGAACCAGATTCTAAGTGTAACTTTCCAGTGAATTCACCTGCAGCTAAACAAGCGAATGGGGAGCGAACAATCGAACAAGCAGCAGTAGATTGTTTGTCAGCTGACTTGTCGGCAACAGTTGAACTGCCAGTGACAAAGGGGCATCTATCGGGATGACTAAGATTACAAATCTTGCATGGGTTTTTACCCAACTTCCAAGTACATTTGGAAGCTACATGCCCTGTCTTTTTGCACAGAAAACAAAGAACAGTAGGAGACTGGGAACAAGTGTTTCCTGATGAACCTCTATTGCCTGAATACTGATGAGCACCACGACCACGGGAACGGTTACCACCGCCTCGACAATCAAAAGAACGATAAGACACTATGGCCACTGAAATATAGTTCAAATGCATAAATCAATCAACAATGAATAAACGGAACTCAATCACGAATGAATATGCATAAATCAATCAATCAATGCATATATAAATAAAGACAATCTTGTTGGGGTTTTTTCGTTGGCGGAAAGGGGGTTTATCTTTTAAAAATGGCCCAGGCAGCCAATCATACACACATTCATTCAAGAGAAAGAATCCTCAGAATGCTAGAGAAGCAACACAATCCCCAAGGGAAAGGTAGAAATAGAAACAATCAGAAGTGTAACAAAAGAGAATCAAACTAAAGCCCACAAAAGATAAAGAACTAGGCCCTTGTATCTCCAGAAACTATACAAAGGAGATACCCCGTTACGCTGGAGACGGGAAATTAAATCAACATGAAACAGTCATACAACAATACAAAACAATCAATGCACTCAAAAGAAAAGTCTGTCAACGTGTCCTAACTTAATAACTGGGAACACTATAAGGGGTCACAAAAGAAATCCTAATTCTAACAATTTGGAAGGTTAATGCGAAAAAGTACTACGGGGTCACCAGATGTTACGGATGGAAATGCGTGTGTGTGGAAGTCTGACTCATTCAGAAGTATGGATGCATGCACGACTTTTTCTAATTCACATACACACACGCACTTGCATCCGTAACAATGCATTATGAATGTCTTTAATCATAGACGATAAACGTAGGAACGACTCCAAACCTGCATATTTGAAAATCATGAGCTATCTTCTGTTATGGTCTTGTTGTACATAGAATAATCTCTTCTTCATCACTTATGGTTCTCTCTCTCTCTCTCTCTCTCTCTCTCTCTCTCTCTCTCTCTCTCTCTCTCTCTCTCTCTCTCTCTGTGTGTGTGTGTGTGTGTGTGTGGTGTGTGTGTGTGTGTGTGTGTGTGTGTTTTAACAAAGCTAAAAGAAATGTTAGCAAAACGCCCAAACACGAGGACAAACGTATCACAAGACAAAACACGACGCATTTCGACCTCTTAGGTCTTCTTCAGGCAAGATACAAAACAAACATTACAACGAAAAAGAACGAATAATCACTTATCTTCGATCACTTCAGCGCAAAATAGGCGTTGAATGAAAACGAGGCTGCCAAAAGGGAGATTATGTGTGAGGTAAAGCAGTACCTAAAATAATTATATTATCTATGGTAAAGATGATGATCAAAACATTGAAAAAAAATGAAGACAGATTTACTACCACTTTTGGTGATAATATGGCAATAGCAGTTGTAGTATGGGAGAAAGGAAAATCGGTTAGATGGTTTTTAAACAGCGTGGTTGCTGTGGCAACAGTTTTAGCGGCGATAGTGGTGCTAATGGTAGTGTTGGTAATATCAACACTAACAATCGTATTAATGATGGTAATAATTCTACTGATAAATAAAAAAATGATATATATATATATATATATATATATATATATATATATATATATATATATATATATATATATATTGCACACACAGAGTAAAAATTGAACACAGCACAACAAGTGGATTATTTTCCCATATATTTCGGCACAACTTTGCCTTCTTCAGTGGGATGACAGCATTCTGACCGAACAACAATCCAACAAGCGAAAACAAATTTGATTAAAACTCACGAAATGACCGTTAAAACTGGCTGGACAAGTGGCACCCTCACTCGTTTCTTCACTCAGTTATACACGTGAAACTCTCCTCTAAAATACACACATTTGTACCTTCCTCTTGCTGACACACACTCAATCATACGCATATATATATATATATATATATATATATATATATATATATATATATATATATATTATGAACAATATAAAAAAAGTCCTTAAAAAATCTGAAGGTGCTCAACCCCTTGGGGAGCAACATCTGTTAAAAAATATTTTTAAAAATGAAGTATTAAAATCTACAAGCTTGTTTCTAGCGTTGCTATCTTCAGGATGTCTTTTGGGGCACGCCAACGGTCTTTTATGGCGTGCGGGACTTGATTTCAACTCTGTGTGTGCAGGCTGATCTTATTTGCTGCACGTGCGGCCTGTGGTTCTTATTGGGGCCTGTTCAGATGGAATGTGCTAGCAAAGATTTCCACTTGTGCCTGCAATTGTTTACAATTTCTACTTTTGTGTTCAGAGTTGCTAAGTGTGGTTTGCATAATATTAACCATTTTTCTGTGGAGCATAGATTGCATCTTTTTGAGATATTGTTGTATGGTGTTGCTCTTTTTATGATTTTCCATGATATGTTGTAGTCTATTTTTTTATCTTTGAGTCATTTAATGAAAAAGAAACATATATAGGGATTACTGAAAACACTTTCAAAACCAGATACGCAAACCACAAACAGTCATTCAAAAATGAAAAATACAAAAATCAAACAGAGCTGAGTAAATACATTTGGAGACCCAAAGATAAAAAAATAGACTACATCATATCATGGAAAATCATAAAAAGAGCAACACCATACAACAATATCTCAAAAAGATGCAATCTATGCTCCACAGAAAAAATGGTTAATATTATGCAAACCACACTTAGCAACTCTGAACACAAAAATAGAAATTGTAAACAATTGCAGGCACAAGTGGAAATCTTTGCTAGCACATTCCATCTGAACAGGCCCCAATAAGAACCACAGGCCGCACGTGCAGCAAATAAGATCAGCCTGCACACACAGAGTTGAAATCAAGTCTCGCACGCCATAAAAGACCGTTGGCGTGCCCCAAAAGACATCCTGAAGATAGCAACGCTAGAAACAAGCTTGTAGATTTTAATACTTCATTTTTAAAAATATTTTTTAACATATATATATAATTATATATATATATATATATATAATAAACTAATAAATTCCAAGGATAAATACTGCACCATTCCAGCAACTTACAGAGCAGCTTGGTGTTGCAATGACTGCAAAAAATATTCAAGATTGAATATTTTTTGCAGTCATTGCAACACCAAGCTGCTCTGTAAGTTGCTCGAATGGTGCGTATTTATCCTTGGAATTTATTAATTTGTTGTAATTTAGTCCCTTGCGGATTCATTCCAAGAACTGGCCCTCAGCATGTGTGTCTTAAGAGGTTATCTTTTTTATATTTTCTACTTTTCATAAGAAAATGTAGGTTGTTTTTCTCTTTCATGATTTTCCTTTGCTTCTTAGGTGGCACCTTTGGTTTGTTTTTTTTGTTGAAAACTCAACAAACATACTACGGTATTGCACACCAGACTTTTCTAGGATAGCATTCCTGTTAAAACCGAAAAGGCAGAGGAGTCAAATTACCACTTTCCGCGGTCACTGAGGAGAAACAATCAGGTTTCCAAATATTGGTATCTGACCAGGAGTTATATGCTAGTGAGTTTCCTCCCCGTTGGAGAATGTCTCCTCCTTGGAGACTATAAGCTTGCTGAAGGCTCATTTTGAGAAGCATTTATTTTATTTGTTTCGCCATTCACCCACTCAAGCATATACTGTTATTTAGGCAGAATGATCTACCACTGCAGATATGAATGCTTATCTCCCCATATGTCTTCAATCTAAGACATGAGCAAGCATTATATATATATATATATATATATATATATATATATATATATATATATAACCTGACTGTTTCTCCTCAGTGATCTTGTAAAGTTCTAATTTGACTCGTTTGCCTTTTCAGTTTTAAGCAGAATGCTATCCCAGAGAAAGGCTGGTGTGCAATACTGTAGTATGTTTACTTGGTTTTCAACAACAAAAAACACCGAAAGGTGCCACCTAAGAAGCAAAAGAAAATAATGAAAGAGCAAAACAAGCTACATTTTCTTGTAAAAAGTAGAACATATTAAAAGATTACCTCTTAAGACACAAGTGCTGAGGGCCAGTTGTTGGAATAAATCCACAAGGGACTGAATTAGATTAAACTAATAAATTCCAAGCATAAGTAACTGAGCACTATTCCAGCAATTTACAGAGCAGCATGGCGTTGCAATGATCGCAAGAAATAGTCAATAATAAACAAAGCTTGCTTTATATCTTAGATTGAAGAAATAGGGGGAGATTTCTTCAATCTAAGATATAAAGCATCTGAAGTGGCAGATAATTCTGCCTAACTAATGGTATGTGCTTGAGTGGGTGAATGGGGAATAATAAATGCTTCTCAAAATGAGCCGTCAGCAAGCTTATAGTCTCCAAAGGGAAGACAACCTCCAGAGGGGAGGAAACTCACCAACATATTATAACTCCTTGTCAGTTACAGGTATTTTGAAACCTGATCGTTTCTCCTCAGTGACCTTGTAAAGTGGTAACTTGACTCCTTTGCCTTTTCAGTTTTAAGCAGATGTGCTGTTCCAGAAAAAGACTAGTGTGCAATACCACAGTATCTTTGTTGAGTTTTCAAAAAACCCAACCAATATATAGTCATATAGTAAATTTATTTATTCTATTATTATTATTGTTGTCATTATAATTATTAGTAGTAATAGTATCATTCTTGTTATTATTACTATTGTTGTTGTTGTTGCTGTTTTTGTTGTTATTAATATCTCCCGTTTTTAATATTTACTTATTATTATTATATAGATGTATATATACTTTTTAATATATTTTGTATTATGCTTTTGTTATCATTACTATTATTACCATTATTAATTCGATTGTTAGTATTAATATTACCATCACTACTTTTGCATCACTTACGCCACTGCCGCTATGACTGTCGCCACTCAACCATGCTGTTTAAGAATTCTCTGTTCCACTCTCCTTTCTCCCATACTACAAATGCTATTGCCATATTTTCACCAAAAGTGGTAGTAATCCTGTCTTTATTTATTAATTATTTTTTCAATACCTTGATCATCATTACCATAAATGATATAATTATCATCATTACTACCTTGACTCACACATTATCTCTCCCACCCACCCATCCCTCCCCCCTCCTTAGTATTAGGATTATTATTAGTATCTACCGGTATCTGACCAGGTGTTATGGTATGTTAGTGAGTTTCCTCCCCTTTGGAGATTGTCTCCCCTTTGGAGACTATAAGCTTGCTGAAGGCTCATTTTGAGAAGCATTTATTATTTCCCATTCACCCACTCAAGCACACACACACACACACACACACACACACACACACACACACACACACACACACACACACACACACACATATATATATATATATATACTGTTACTTAGGCAGAATAATCTACCACTATGAATGCTTATCTCCCCCTATTTCTTCAATCTAAGACATAACAGCAAGCGTTGCTTATAGTTAAGTATTTCTTGCAGTCAATGCAACACCAAACTGCTCTGTAAATTACTGGGATAGTGCTCAGTGACATATCCTTGGAATTTATTAGTTTTTTTTTTCTAATTCAGTCCCTTGTGGATTCATTCCAGGAACTGGCCTGCAACATTTGTGTCTTAAGAGGCTATCACTTTATATGTTCTACTTTTCACAAGAAAATAGAGCTTGTTTTGCTGTTTCATGATTTTCCTTTGCTTCTTAGGTGGCACCTTTGCTTGGTGTTTTGAAAACTCAACAAACATACTATGGTATTGCACACCAGCCTTTTCTGGGATAGCATTCTGCTTAAAACTGAAAAGGCAGAGGCCTCAAGTCAGCACTTTCCGAGGTCACTGAGGAGAAAGAATCAGATTTCGAAATACTGGTATCTGACCAGGCGTTATAATATGTTAGTGAGTCTTCTCCCCTTTGGAGATTGTCTACTTCTTCGAGACTATGAGCTTGCTGACGGCTCATTCTGAGAAGCATTTATCATTCCCTGTTCACCCACTCAAGCACATACTGTTACTTAGGCAGAATTATCTACCACTGCAGATATGAATGCATATCTCCCCCTATTTCTTCAATCTAAGACATAAATGCATGCTTTGCTTATAATTGAATATTTTTTGCAGTCATTGCAACACCAAGCTGCTCTGCAAATTGCTGGAATGGTGCTCAGTCACTTATCAATAGAATGTATTAGTTTATTGTATTTCAGACCCTTGCAGATTCATTCCAAGGACTGGCCCTCAGCACTTGTGTCTTAAGTATTTATCTTTTTATATTTTCTACTTTTCACAAAAAAATAGAGCTTGGTTTGCTGTTTCATATTTTTCTTTTGTTTCTTAGGTGACACTTTTGGTTGCTTTTGTGAAAACTCAACAAACATACTATGGTATTGCGCACCAGCCTTTTTCTGGGATAGCATTCTGCTTAAAACTGAAAAAGGCAGAGGCGTCAAGTTAGCACTTTTCGGGGTCACTGAGGAGAAAGAATCAGGTTTCAAAATACCGGTAACTGAACAGGAGTTATAATATGTTAGTGAGTTTCCTCCCCTTTGGAGGTTGTCTCCCCTTTGGAGACTATAAGCTTGCTGAAGGCTCATTTTGAGAAGTATTTATCATTCCCCATTCACCCACTCAAACACATACTATTAGTGAGGCAGAATTATCTACCACTGCAGATATGAATGCTTATCTCCCCCTATTTCTTCAATCTAAGACATACCAGCAAGCGTATTTATAACTGAATATTTCTTGCAGTCAATGCAACACCAAACTTCTGTAAATTGCTGGAATGGTGCTCAGTTACTTATCCTTGGAATTTATTAGTTTATTCTATTTCAGTCCCTTGTGGATTCATTCTAAGAACTGGCCTGCAGCACTTGTGTCTTAAGAGGTTATCATTTTTTTATATGTTCTACTTTTCACAAGAAAATAGAGCTTGGTTTGCTGTTTCATGATATTCTTTTGCTTCTTAGGTGGCACCTTTGGTTGGTTTTTTGAAAAGTCAACAAACACACTGCGGCATTGCACACAAGCCTTTTTCTAGGATAGCATTCTGCTTAATACTGAATAGGCAGAGGGGTCAAGTTAGCACTTTTCGGGGTCACTGAGAGAAACAATCAGGTTTCAAAATACTGATAACTGAGCAGGAGTTATAAAATGGTAGTGAGTTTCCTCCCCTTTGGAGGTTGTCTCCCCCTTGGAGCCTATAAGCTTGCTGAAATCTCATTTTGAGTAACATTTATCATTCCACATTCACCCACTCAAGCACATACTATTAGTCAGGCAGAATTATCTACCACTGCAGATATGAATAATTTTCTCTGCCTATTTCTTCAATCTAAGACAAAAGAGCAAGCTTTGTTTATAATTGAATATTTCTTGCAGTCAATGCAACACCAAGCCGCTCTGTAAATTGCTGGAATGGTGCTCAGTTACTTATCCTTGGAATTTCTTAGTTTATATATATATATATATATATATATATATATATATAATATATATATATATATATATATATATATATATATATATATAAAATATATATGAGGACAGGAGGAGCAAAGATGTGATGGAAGGTATAAATTATGGGAAGGATGGAATCTAATAGTTATATTATATAAATGATAAGGTGTTAAGTGATATTGGTAGTATCAGGTGATTATGCAAATGGCTTCATTGTAAAACATTTTAATCATTTTTCTTAACACAAGTCAATACCCTGATTTATGGAAAGAATCTCTTATGTTTTCATTGTTTAAAGAAAAAGCATCAATAACGATCCAAAGAATTACAGAGGAATTTCTCTTTCAGACATAAGTAGCAAAATAGTTCTATAATTAATTCAAGATTACAGGAATGGGTCGAGCAGAACAATATCACTGGTGAATTTCGAGTAGGATTTAAACGAAATTGGTCTATACCGACCATAAATTCACATTGTTAGCAGTCATTTAAAAGCAATTTTCATTAAATAGAAAAATGCATGCAGCTTTCATAGATTTCGACAAAGCGTTCTAAACGATTTTTTTTTTAAAATACTGTGGCCTATTTTGCTAAAGAATGGAATGAGAAGTAAAATTTACAGATGTATTAGAAGTATATATGATGTTGTTAAAGCTCGAATTCGTTGTAGCACATATTTCACATGTTACATTAACTGTACGAATGGTGTGAAAAAAAGTTGATATTTGTTGACCTCTTCTGTTTTCTTTATTTATCAACAAACTTTCGTTTGAAATCATAAATGAGGGTAGAGATGGTGACAGTTTCAATATGGATATGTTTGAATTCTTTATTCTTTGTTTGCTGATGGCATTATATTATTATCGGAAACTGTGGTAGGGTTGCAGGCGCAACTAAATAGACTTCAAAGAGCTGCATGCCAGATACAACTTACCGTTAATTTAGAAAAAAAATCTAGCATTATGGTTTTTAGATAAGGATGATACCTAGCAAGCAAAGAGAAATTGTTTAAGGGCAACGTTAAGATGGATGTATTGAATTCATATCAATACCTAAGTGACTTGTTTTCCACAAGACTGATTTTTAAACAATCATGCCAAGATTCAGCCAATAAAGGGAAACGAGCTGCAATTCGCATTATTTATTGGAGCCGGAATAGCTCAGTGGTAGAGCACCAGACCCATATTCCTGGGGCTGCAGGTTCGAATTTTCGCCGAGCTCTTTCGGTACAGGGGCATTTTTTCCTCGGAGATAATATTGGTTCTGACACTATTTCCAACACAGTCCTTCAAATGAGACTATAGACCGAGGTTCCGTGTGTGAACGCACGCATAACATGTTGCACACACGTAATATTCCATTACCAACTTTCGGAAGTGAAGGCCAGTTTGGCCGTTGGTATGGATGACACGTTACACATAGGATGTACCTTCGCCGAAGTTGTAAAATGGTTGCCTTAATGGCGGGATAAAAAAAAAAAAACGGTCATACACACCAAACTCTACTCCCTTTGTTGGGCAGATGGGTTTAATGCTTGACTGTGTATACAGGGAGTGCCCGCAGGAGTATCAGCCTGCATACGCAGGAGAAGAAGCATTATCTGTAAGTTGAATCAAATAATGATAACTCTGTGAAATACTCTTCGATATATTCAAATCACAGATTCAGACTATGCTTCTATATGGTGCTAAGATTTGGGTTTAGAAGATGTTTCATCAGTGACAGAAAGTGTTCATTTGTTTGTTAAAGAAGTGTCTAGCGGTACCTATCAAAACACCGAACGATCTTGTATATGGTGAATTGAATCGATTCCCCCTGTCTATTAATTCTAGTGCCTCTTGTATTAGACAATAGTTGAAATTAACCCGAATGGAGGCGAATAGACAGCCATCCAAAGCATATAAAATGTTATTCTATTTGTCAAAGATTGGAAAAGGCCGCCATTGGACTTCGAAACTTTGTAATGTTTTGGATAGTTATGGTTTCAGTTTTGTATGGAAACACAAAGGTGTAGGATGCATAGCTTCTTTTATAAGAGTGTTCAAACAAAGACTAATTAACATAGTTTTTATGCTTATATTGGGATGGCAGTTTCATTCACATTTGTATCATATATTCATTGTCATTGATCACATCCTTTTAAATGGGGCTTTGGCCATTTTGAATAACATTGTGTTCTGTTCTGTGGTTGCACGTGCACACAAAAGCAGATTTCGCTTCCAAATAAACGGTGAAATGCATTGACCATACCATTCGATCATCGAGATGCTGCCTCTTCTCACAGCCCATTTAATTACATTTATCATTGTTTTCAAAACCCCATCCTAATTGATAAATAACACCGTTTGAGTCATTGGCGAATGTTTCGTGTGTAGATTTACACTTTCACAGTGCCATCAAAGAAGCTCTTTAATCATCAATTGTCTCATGAGTTCCTCGTTGATTTATCACTTGTTCATTTTTAACCTTCAATTTCAGGACAATGGAGGACTTCAGTCCGACAGTTCTGACCTCACTGGCCTCTGACAGTTGGAATGACTCCACCACAGCAGACATATCCACAGACGCAGATGACGACTACCAGTTAAGGGTTCTATTTGATTCGATTCGAATTTACTTGCAGAAGATATGTCCCGTTTTTATTCTACTTTTTGGAACCTTTGGAAACCTTATGGTCCTCATTATCATGCTGCGAATGAAATCAGAGGAGTCCTCCTTCAACATCTACTTCATAGGTATTGCTGTTCTGGATTTAATGACTCTCTATACAAGAGTGATCGATTTATGGTTGATCCATTTCGATATTTGGATACTGCAATACCATGAAGCCATATGCAAGATCTTCATCTGGCTGGCTACAGGGAGTTCCACGATCAGCGGTTGGTATCTCGTCAGTATGTCAGTACACAGGGCAATGTCTGTAGTGTGGCCACATCGTGTCAACGTACTCTGTACTCGTCGAGTGGTTCTACTGGTCATTATTGGAATCTCTGTCTTCTTTGCTGCCCTTTACTCACACTATTTGATTGGGGCTG
>CM065744.1:50153329-50155829 GCA_033310375.1 Conus canariensis
TTTTTAAGGTTCGGCATACATGAATATGATAATTTGATGTTGTTTTTGTTGAATATCTTAAATAATTTATGGTCTTTTGGGAAAGATGATGTCAAGATTTTAAAGAATTCTTTCCCTACATTTGTTTTAACTCTTGCATCATATGGGGGATTGTACCATATGATATTCCTTTTCCTGTTCTTTCTGCATCTTTTTGTATCATTGTCTGGATCGTATCTTAGTTTGTAATTGTAGCCACTTGTATGTAACGCCTCTTGGTATTCAGCTGTAGCGTTGTTGAATACTGTTTCGTTACATGACAAATTGGATAGTCTTTTATTTATGCTTTTGGGTATTGTTTTCAGTATGGAGGGTGGGTGATTGCTTTTGATGTTTACATAAACAGGCGTGTCATTTGGTTTCTTGTATGGTTTATATGTGTGTTGGTTGAGGTCTAACGTTATGTCTAAATAGTTCACTATCTTTTTGTTTGCTTCTATTGTGATTTTTAAGTTTTGGTTGTGGAAAATTTTACACAATTCTTTTTTCTTATTTTCAATATTTCTAGGGTTGTCATTCAGAGCGGCAAGGCCGTCATCCCTGTACAGTCCTTGCCGCTCTGAATGACAACCCTAGAAATATTGAAAATAAGAAAAAAGAATTGTGTAAAATTTTCCACAACCAAAACTTAAAAATCACAATAGAAGCAAACAAAAAGATAGTGAACTATTTAGACATAACGTTAGACCTCAACCAACACACATATAAACCATACAAGAAACCAAATGACACGCCTGTTTATGTAAACATCAAAAGCAATCACCCACCCTCCATACTGAAAACAATACCCAAAAGCATAAATAAAAGACTATCCAATTTGTCATGTAACGAAACAGTATTCAACAACGCTACAGCTGAATACCAAGAGGCGTTACATACAAGTGGCTACAATTACAAACTAAGATACGATCCAGACAATGATACAAAAAGATGCAGAAAGAACAGGAAAAGGAATATCATATGGTACAATCCCCCATATGATGCAAGAGTTAAAACAAATGTAGGGAAAGAATTCTTTAAAATCTTGACATCATCTTTCCCAAAAGACCATAAATTATTTAAGATATTCAACAAAAACAACATCAAATTATCATATTCATGTATGCCGAACCTTAAAAATGCCATCGATTCAGCAAACAAAATGAAAAGCAGCACAGAAAAAAAGGAGGGTAACGAAAGGAAATCTTGTAACTGTACCAAAAAAGAACAGTGCCCCCTAAGCAACAAATGCCTTTATAACAACATTGTGTACCAAGCCACTGTAACATCAGAGAACGCAAAAGAAACATATGTAGGTATCACGGAAAACCAATTCAAAACTAGATATGCAAACCATAAACAATCATTCAACAAAGAAAGATACAAAAACCAAACAGAATTGAGTAAATACATTTGGAAACTTAAAGAAAAAAACATAGACTACAACATATCTTGGAAAATTTTAAAAAGAGCAGCATCATACAACAACATTTCAAAAAAATGCAATCTATGCCTAACAGAGAAATACATTATACTATGTAAACCACAGTTGGCAACTCTAAATGTTAGAACAGAAATGGTTAACAATTGCAGACACAGATGGAAGTTCCTATCAGCGAAAAAAACCAACACCTGAGAAACACATGTAGCACGGGAAAAAAACAACAGCAAACCAGCTAGCTATATATATACGTGGCACTGGCAACACAAGCTCATCACATCCTGACGACCGCACAGCGTGAAACAAATTTGTAGATGTTTTTAGAAGCTTGATTTTAACTTGCTTTTAATATAACAAATGTCGTTCCCACTGTGGTTGAGCACTGTTTTTAAGATTGCGCTGATCCTCAGTACCATTCTCTCTCTCTCTCTCTCTCTCTCTTCTCTCTCTCTCTCTCTCTCTCTCTCTCTCTCTCTCTCTCTTATTATATATATTCAATTATAAACAAAGCTTGCCCTTATGCAGTCATTGCAACACCAAGCTGCTCTGTAAGTTGCTGGAATGGTGCTGGGTACTTATCCTTGGAATTTATTAGTTTGTTGTAATTTAGTCCCTTGCGGATTCATTCCAAGAACTGGCCCTCAGCACTTGTGTCTTAAGAGGTTATCTTTTTGTATTTTCTACTTTTCACAAGAAAATGTAGCTTGTTTTGCTCTTTCATGATTTTCTTTTGCTTCTTAGGTGGCACCTTTGGTTGTTTTTTTGAAATCTCAGCAAACATACTACGGTATTGCACACCAGCTTTTTCTGGGATAGCATTCTTCTTAAAACCGAAAAGTCAGAGGAGTCAAATTACCACTTTCCGCGGTCACTGAGGAGAAACAATCAGGTTTCGTAATATCGGTATCTGACCAGGAGTTATATGTTAGTGAGTTTCCTCCCTATTGGAGGCTGTCTCCCTCTTGGAGACTATAAGCTTGCTGAAGGTTCATTTTGAGAAGAATTTATTTTATTTTTCCCCATTCACCCACTCAAGCACAT
>CM065744.1:50175829-50180829 GCA_033310375.1 Conus canariensis
GTGTGTGTGTGTGTGTGTCTCTCCCTCTCTACCTCCCTCAGCACACTTGAAGCCCCCCACTCCCGCTCTCTCTCTCTCTCTCTCTCTCTCTCTCTGTCTATCTGTCTGTCTGTCTGTCTGTCTGTCTTCTCTCTCTCTATCTCTCTCTCTCTCGCTCTCTCTCTCTCTCTCTCTCTCTCTCTCTCTCTCTCTCTCTCTGAAAACGTGCCCAATGTTGTGTTCTCTGTCACTGATTCTGTCTTTGAGTGTCTGTCTATCTTTCAATCAGTCTGTGTGTCTGTCTGTGTGCCTGTGTGTCTATGTGTCTGTCTGTCTGTCCGTTTGTCTGTCTGTCTGTCTGTTTGTCTGTCTGCTCTCTCTCTCTCTCTCTCTCTCTGTCTCTCTCTCTCTTCTCTGTCTCTTCTCTGTCTCTCTCTCTGTCTTCTCTCTCTCTCTCTCTCTCTCTCTCTCTCTCTCAACACAGGCCCAATGTTGCACTTACCTTGCTTGATGGTTAGGAAGCATAAATCAATGCAGAATCATGCACACGGATGCCATTTACAATCGTTCCAACAAACCTCATTAAGACAACATCAACTGGAGTAGCAGCATGCTTTGCGTACATAATGAATGTTACATTATTTGACAAAAAGATATATTTCTAGAGCGATCTCGCAATATATTGAAATGCTTATAACCGTTGTTGAGAAATGGGCCATTTACAAAGGCTGGAGTATCATTGCCCACTTCAAACACGCGTAGTGTATGGTATGGGAAATGACAACAGCGCCGTTGTAAAAATGTTTCTGAAGACTTTGGACATCAGCACCGCCTGTCTGTAGGTAAATCTGTACGACAAATCAAGAGAAAAATAAACGGTAGTTTTCATGTTACTGACCTGTCAACAGAAAAAAAGCACGTGAAGAAGAACGTGGTTGTCTATTGATCAAGTGCTCTGTACCGAGGATGAAATAATGACTTAACTTATGCCCAAGTGTGCTCCATCATGTCTGTCTATCTATCTATCCATCCATCCAACCATCCGCCGATCTATCTATCTATCTATCTATCTATCTATCTATCTATCATATCTATCTGTCTGTCTGTCTGTCGCCCATTACTATCTATCTATCTATCTAATCTATCTATCTATCTATATCTATCTATCTATCTACCTATCCTCCACCTGGTCATCTATCTTTCTATCTAATTATCTATCTATCTATGTTCGTATGTATCCATACATACTTCTGTCTGCCTGTCTGTCTGTATGTATGTATGCTTGTCTACTTGTGCGTATGTGTATCTGATTATTTATCTTCACGGGCGGCATGTGTTTCTATAGTAATACATCCAGAAGACAATGTCATTCATATCGTCTGTTCCGAGTCCTTTCGTCCGCTGGATCGGACTCATCATGGAGACATTAGTGATTTGTGTCTGTGCTCCCTTCGCATCGCATACAGCTATACCACAGCTAATAATATGATGATAACCTCATCACATACAGATATACCACAGCTCATAATGTGATGATAACCTCATCACATACAGCTATACCACAGCTCATAATGTGATGATAACCTCATCACATACAGCTATACCACAGCTCATAATGTGATTATAACCTCATCACATACAGCTATACCACAGCTCATGATGTGATGATAACCTCATGACATACAGCTATACCACAGCTCATAACGTGATGACAACCTCATCACATACAGATATACCACAGCTCATAATGTGACGATAACCTCAACACATACAGCTATACCACAGCTCATAATGTGATGATAAAAATCATCACATACAGCTGTATCACAGCTCATAATGTGATGATAACCTGATCACATACAGATATACCACAGCTCATAATGTGATGATAACCTTATCACCTACAGCTATACCACAGCTCATAATGTGATTATAACATCATCACATACAGATGTACCACAGCTCGTAATGTGATGAAAACATTATTACCATGGGTTCAAAAATAGAATCCAACACCTCCCCTATGTAGCCAGCAAAAGGGAGAAAAGTAAAACGAAAAACCAGTATGGTAAAGAAATGACTTGCTGAAAAACTAAAACCATCATGTATAAAATGCAGGGGAATATCTTTGAGCTTAGTCTGGAGGATCCATTTTAGGATGTAAGCAAGCTAAAAAAAAAGTGTCAACAGCCAGAGAGGGCAGGTCTGCTATTTGATATAATAGTTCAATTATGTTGTCACGTAGGTGCTGATGCAACTAAGAATTGTGCAGAACAGCCTTTACGTGGATCTTCTAAGAGATGCAATCTTCCACTGATTGACCCCAAAATAATTTGTTGAACAATTTAGTAGTGGAGAAAAGCAAATGCAGGCTAACAATTCCTCCGTCATTACGTTAATGACTCGGAAACAGATGGGGGGGAGGGGGGATGTACGCGTGCACACACACACACACCACACACACACACACACACCACACACACACACACACACACACACACACACACACACACACGCACGTCTAGCACACAGTTGCCAGGAACAAACAAACAAACAAAATAAATAAACATTTTGTTCGATTGTGTCTTAGTAGCTGAAAACGGTGTTGTACAAAAATCAGTCCATGCGCTATGTTGGAAATGCTCATAATTAATGCTTGTCTGTGTGTTGGGTCGTTGTTGTTGTTGTTGTTGTTGTTTGTTGTTTGACATCTTTTAGCACTTTCATAAATGAGGCATTAAGTGTGTCAAACGGCTCACTTGCATCTATACTATTATCCAACAATGATTATAAGGTGATTATATTTCCAATTTAGGAAGGTCGACTTATGCAGCAGGTTAGGCGGCCTGGCCTATTGCAGTTGCTTTGATCGTGTTCTGTCACTGACATGCCTTTTCTCCCTCCATTTGACAGCACAGCTACTGACCGGCTTTTCGGTTTGGAGCCTCTGTGAATAGTCTGGCATACCTGTCTGCCGGCACGCAATGCCCCACATGCATCAGTGGATCCACGAACGTCATTGCAGGAAGAATCCCCGCCTGTGTTCAGCAAACCGTGTCCAACGGTAGAGATCTCGTTGCCAGAGGAGAGAACACTAACCCAATTCTCACCGCCATATTTGACTTTTGTACGTGCACCACATCTTCACCACCGCCATGGCTAGGAGAGGGAGCAGTACCCCACCCACACCATCCACTGTAACCCACTGTAACACACGACCTTGAAGTTACACTGTCGACTACATTTACCATTGTTCTGTTATGACTGGCATGTTTTCGCAGGTTGACACATTAACATAATCAATCCCACCTTCTACTACCTTAGCATAACAGCGTGCTCAGGCAGTGTGGGACTGATCACCATTTTCCCACGTTGAAAGAAGGCTGTTCTGCTCTTCCTCTCTGGAGAGACGATTTGCTGCTGTGTCCTGGTCAGATCAGAGGAGACCCTGCTGCCAGGGTTTCTCAGTTTTTCTCTCATGTTTTTATTTGCAATGGTCGACACATTGTCCTTCCAGTAACTAAATGTGATGATCAAAGGTCTAGGCTGATTGGGTCGAGTCTGACCTCATGGGGCCTCATGATGTCATTGGATGACCAGGTTTTAGAACCATCAGCTGCATTTAGCACATTGATGACAGAACTGGCACAGACATCGTAATTTTCATGTTGGACACATTGGGGAACACCAAAGATGCGTAAACTATCTCTGCAGGACAATTCTGCCACTGTGTCCGCCAGTGTTCTGTGTTGTTGTTTTTTATTGTAAACAATCACAGCTATCAGTTATTTCATTGACCGGGAAAGCCTGGCCACTCTATTGTTCTGAAGTGAGGGGTGTCTGGTATGGTGTTATGGTCATACTTGGGTTTACTCGTTTGCGTTAGAGCCTGGATTTGTTTCAACATCCACACTGAGGAGCCATCTATGCAAGGGAAACAACGTATTGATTGCACAGGATGTCAAAACATGCAGAGACACACATGCTGTAGAGACACCTACATCACACAGACTGTCAGTGATGCCCGACACACATTGTGCCCTTGTTGCACACTTTGTTTTATCTCTCAAGTGAAATAACATCCACAGCATTCGCCATGAAACTACATGCCAAAGGAAACAACATGCGACACAATAGCACAGCAACAATGATGTTGATAGAGTTCCAATAAGCCTCGTCGCTGAGGTCAACGCTTACCTGTGCATGTGCAGTGTTTCTCCTGTCCTGAAACTTCCCGTGTGAAGTCGACTGCAACAAATTCCAAAGATAGCCTTCCACATGGCTAGGTCCACCATACTGCTGTGTCCTCACAGTCATTGGTTGTTTATAAACACAACATGTACATGATTAAATACATGCGACGTCTATTAAACAAGCAAAATATCACGATTCAAAACTTAAATCACTGTCCTCAAAAAGGTTACCTGCAATATTCAAAGTCACGCCCAGTCGAGAGATAGAGATAGATAGAGAGAGAGAGAGAGAGAGAGAGAGAGAGAGAGAGAGAGAGAGAGAGAGAGAGAGAGAAGTTATGTGTAATCACACACACACACACACACACACACACACACACACACACACACACACACACACACACAGGGAGAGAGAGAGAGAGAGAGAGAGAGAGAGAGAGAGAGAGAGAGAGAGAGAGAGAGAGAGAGAGAGAGAGAACCATAAGTGATGAAGAACATGATACAGAGCTGTCAGATTAGACAAGAGTGTTAGACTGTGGTAGCCATAAAGGACAAGGGGCACAGTGTACGTATGGTTACTGATTATATGTGCAATGTCTGGAGTCACTGTCAAATGGATGCCAAGAGATACAAGGTGCAATACCAAAGGTCAAGTACAGGGTGAATGTCATGTTAAACAAATGACGCTAAATTCATGGTGTTTTTTTTTTCTTTTTTTTTAATGACGCCACCTTTGTGTGGTTGTTGTTGCGAAAGCCAAATGGTAACAAGAAAAGAAACCGAGAAATGAAGTCTGTGGGCTATAGAATGACCCAGGGAAGGGTGGGA
>CM065744.1:50185829-50188329 GCA_033310375.1 Conus canariensis
CTGCCCAAGTGTAGAGACGTTTATTTAGAATTGATGTAAAAACTTTACTTATGATACTCAGCAATGATATACCACGGTAATTATCAGGGTTGTTAACATCGCCTTTTTTCAGTAAAGGAAAAATAACCGAGCGTGACCATTCATCTGGGAAAAGGCCTTGATCGAAAAGTTTGTTGAATAATTGCGTAAGAAATGGGGTAACTATGGGTTCAGCTGTTTTCAAAAATTCCCCTGGTATTTCGTCAAGACCAGCAGCCTTACCCATTTTTAATTTAGAGATTGCGGATTTAACTTCATCCTCTGTTATATTTTTGTCTAGTTCCGTAACATGAATTGGAGTGTTTTCTTCCTCTACCCCTACATAAGCATTTTCTTCTAAAACTTCCATAGTCTGATGTCCTAAAACCTTAGCAAAATGATTTTTCCAACATCGAATATCGATAGAAACATGTTTGTGTGTCCTTGGTCTTGCTCTTTTTACAGTTAACCAGAATTTTAAACTATCATTTTTGTTCTGTAGTAGAGAATCCCTAATTGTTTGGAAGTACGATTTTCTTTTATCATTCAGTTTAGACTGATAGCTGGAACGCTGCTGGTGGAAAACTCGCTCATCTTCTTCTTTACGCGTACGTGTGTAGCGGTTCAAAGAACGGCCCACTTTTCGTTTCATTCTCCGACATTCCATGTCATACCAACGATTCGTGCGCTGCGTGCTATCTCCAAAGGAGACGGAGCGACGCATGCGCTGGCCCGCTGCAAGCAACAGTGACACAAACTGGCTCAGTGCACACTGGGCATTGGCCTCTATCTCGCTTGCAGCACTAGCCAGAGCCTGCTTCCCTTCACTCGACACTAAATAATCTAAATATAGCTGTGATTTCACTGGGTCCCACTTTAACTTTTCAATGTTTTGTTTTTCTTCAGTGACATTTAACTTATCTTCAAAGACAGTAGTTATAATAAGCTCAATAGGCAAATGCTGAGACTCGATACGGTTAGCAACCGACATATGTTTCACATAATGTACACAATTGGCAGAAGACAAAAAGAAATCAATAACACTATTTCCTCTCTCCGACAAATAGGTGAAATTTCCATAACCATCACCATGAGCAAAACCATTTAAAGGCGTTAGTTGAAACATACAACAAAACTGAATCAACGTTTTACCAAAACTATTTACAACACCATCCTGTGCCTTTCTTTCAAAACTACTATCAAAATCTTCATCAAAATTTTCAACAGTTCTGTAATCTAGGAACCAATCACCAATACGAGAATTCAAATCGCCACCTACTAAATAAAATACATCATCATCACATTCCATCAATGATAGTATGAACTGCTCCAACACCTGTAAGGTACAGTCAAAATCTTTACCATTGTAATAAGGACTCTTAATTGGATGGTTATACACACCAATGAACACTACATCTTTTCACAGCCAAAAACATCTTTTGCAATTTTACAACACAAAATATTTTCACAGTTTGTTTCCAATTTCGTAACAAAATGAAAGATAGATTTTCGTATTAACATGACAGTTCCCCAGAACTACAACCCATTTTGGACAATTTAACAGCAGGTGAATGTAAGACAGCAAATTCACTGAAGTAAAGATTGAAATCAAAAGAAGGCAAAGTAAATGTTTCACAAAGTAAACAAATGTCAAAGGATGTTATATAATTTACGAAATCAGGATCTGTAAGCTTTGAAACTAAATCATTCCAACAGGTGAAAGAAAACTCTTTTCTGAAGTGCACACGATTGCTATCGTTGGCACCTGTCCGTGTGTTTGTTTTGATGCCGTGTGCATGACTAGGCGTGTTCGCTAAGCGTGTTTTCTTGCCACGCTGCACCAGGTCTCGGCCTACCCCCTATTCGTGCGCACCTTCATCGTCACGTGTTGCACTCGCACGTGTTGCACCGTCCTTCCCACCGCAGGCCGCTTCATTGACAGTGGACTGACGGGTGGTCGACCTAGTTCGGGGTCGCTCGCTGTCAATAGCACGCACGGAATGTCCACGGTCTGCCCCGTGAGTGACGTCAGACACTACTTCGCGCTCTCTGGTTGGCTGTTCGGGATTGGGGTCGGAGAGTGGCGGCGTGACGTCATCTGTTGACACACGGAGGGTTCCCCACATGTCCGCGACAGGGGAACTTCCAGGACTGGACTGCTGGAGGGTTGATCGGGATGGTGAGGCACGCCGATCCCCCAGGGAGGGCCCAGCACGCCGATCCCCAAGGGAGGGCCCAGCACGCCGATCCCCCAGGGAGGGCCCAGCACACCGATCCCCAAGGGAGGGCCCAGCATGCCGATCCCCAAGGGAGGGCCCAGCACGCCGATCCCCAAGGGAGGGCCCAGCACGCCGATCCCCCAGGGAGGGTCCAACACGCCGATCCCCCAGGGAGGGTCCAACACGCCGATCCCCCAGGGAGGGTCCAACACGCCGATCCCCCAGGGAGGGCCCAGCACGCCGATCCCCCAGGGAGGGTCCAA
>CM065744.1:50193329-50198329 GCA_033310375.1 Conus canariensis
TTGGGTGACTCAAGTGCGAACCTGTTTGAATCTGGTTTTGGGTATATCTGGTACAATCAGGGGGTTGGAATCGTTAATGATTTTATTCGTACATTTCGCCAACAGTCTTTAATCTGTAGTTGGCAAAATTGGACTGAGCATAATCATACTAGCAGTAGCTATGACATGAATAGACTTTTTTGTGATATACCTGCTTTGAAGCCCTATTATTGGATTTGAACCCACGTTTGAAATATATAACCACAAGATTCCGGCTTGGAATCTCAGATTTAATGGTATATAGCTTTAGATACAGAACTGTCACCAGAAGTGTTTTTACTTGCCCAATGTGTAAGAAGCAGAGGAAAACAAGGTACACTTTGTTTTCTCGCGAAAGCTATATAAAACCTAAGTATTGTCGACATCCCTCTTTGTTACAACTTAGCATACAATTGTCCTCACAAAAGTCTCACGACGTGAGACATTTTCCACCATTCCTGTCTAAGAGATTTAAGTCTACATAATTAACAACGTCTTAGAAACAAAACTCTTTTGTTGCTGTCTCTATTCAGTTTCTACGTGTTGCTATTGGTACTTGTTCAGATTTATTTCCTGTGTGAATTTGTGCCCACTTATGTTTTTGATAGGTTGTTTATATAACGTTCACGTACCCCTTCACAAGATGCTATGGCCTATTGGGAATGCGCTCATCTGACTCTCTCTCTCTCTCTCTCTCTCTCTCTCTCTCTCTCTCTCTCTCTCTCCCGCCCCCCTCTCTCTCTCTCTCTCCCCACAACATATGTGTCAGTGAAAATAATACCGTATGTATCATATCGCACGGTGCACCATGTTCTTGGGAAGAGTATACTGTGTGGTGACACTGTATGCATCACCGACACACGGCACTATGTACAAAGGAACAGTGTACTTCGCAATGACACTGTATACAATATCTCACACTTGCTCTGAGTACCAGGGAACAGTGTACTCCCTAGTGACAGTACACGTCACTTCACACAGTATACCATATAACAGGGAACAATCTATTCCGAAGTGACACAGCATACCTGACTTCACACAATGTTCCATGTACCTAGCATCACAGTATACAGTAACTCACACAGTGCATCGGTACCATGGGACAGTCGACTCCCTACTGACACTATTATATCAATTCATACAGTGCATCATGTACGCTAGACCAGTCTACTCTCTACTGTCAGTATATCCACCTCAAACAGTGTACTGCGAACCAGGAAACACTCTATGCTCTATTGACACAGTATACTCATACCGTGCCCTGTGTGTTGTGTGTGTGTGTGTGTGTGTGTGTGTGTGTGTGTGTGTGTGTGTGTGTGTGTGTGTGTGGTGTGTGTGTGTGTGTTACTAACGGCTATAACGGCTTCTAACGGGTTTTCTTCTTCGTTTTTCTTCTTCGTGGAAAATGTCAGAAAGTACATAGCCGATATTTCTGAAAATTTGTAGATAATGCCCGATGTTTAAGTTTACCGTTATAGCCGTTACTAACGGCCCATAATGGTTTTCTTCTTTATGGAAAATCTCAGAAATCTCTTGAACGATCGTCCTGAAAATTTGTATGTATGTACATTATAGATCACAGATGATGGCCGATGTTTACCAGAATAGCCATTACTAACGGTTACACCAGCCCAAGAAAGTTTTTCCTCTTTATGGAATATCTCACGCGTATTCAAGATAAACTGAGGGTACGTTTATACGCTTTGCATCTTTTTTTTTCTTGAGTGATTTACCAACATTCATTTTCCCCGCAAATCAATGGCATTCGGGACCATCGTGACCGGTATCTACTTTCCAGAACGTGTTATCTCTTTGGGTTGTCACTCACACACACACACACACACACACACACGCGCGCGCGCGCGCGCGCACGCACACACATACGCCACACACACACACACACACACACACACACACACACACACACACACACACACTCTCTCTCTCTCTCTCTCTCTCACACACACACACACACACACACACAGACACACAAACACACACATAACACACACACACACACACACACACACAAGCATGCACGCACGCAAGCACGCACGCACGTACCCGCTCACGCACGCACGGCGCGCGCGCGCGCGCCACACACACACACACACACACACACACACACACACACACACACACACACACACACACACACAACGAACACACTCACATGAAGGCACGCATACAAATGTACACCAAACTTCACCTCAAACAATGGTGTGGACACGAATTACATGCCACACGCTAGTGGCACTGCATGCTATCATCTCACATAAGACATGTATAGACGTGGGCCATCGGTTCCATGACATCACCCTCTTCATCATCCTTACAATGCACTTGGAACATGGGATCCATCCAGTTAGTAATGTCACAAAGGACAGTGGCACATTTCGTACCTTATATACTAAGCGGTATCATCAAAAAGTATGCTTTATCATTGAAATGTTCTGTCTTGAATTGGTCTCTAATCTGAAAGGCATATACAATAACTCTCTCACTCACACATGTCGTGGGATGAAACATGGTCAGCCTTCTTTTTAAAGGTCCAACTTTGAATTCATTGTTATGTCCTTCACATACAATGGCTGTTTAATGAGGCATTTCAGGGTATAAATCATAAACAACTTCCCTTTTCAGGTATATGCATTTTGTCTCAATTTCTTTCCGAATCCAACTGGGAGGAAAAAATAAAGTAGTGACTGCTGTACTCGTCTCAAATAAATAAAGGGAAAAGGTGGCAAAAAGAGTACCTGGAGAGGGGATGGCCGACGTTTCGTGTCGTAGACACTTCAACAGGGAATGGCAGCAGAGGGAAGATGTTGATGGTGGTTGACTTGAGTCACTGAGCGCAGTTCATGGTTTGAAGGGGTGGAAAGGGCAGAGGTGGGAGTGTTGGGCAATATTGAATGTAAGGGTGATCATGATTCACAATAGAAATGGGCAGGAAAGGAGAGACAAAGGAAGGGGAAACTCTGCTTGGGTGAGGTTGGATTTTCTCACAGGGGGCCCCCTGTGAGAAAATCCAACCTCACCCAAGCAGAGTTTCAGGCCCTGAAAGAACTGAAACAGAGACCCGACATCATCATCAAAAGAGCAGACAAGGGAGGGGCAGTAGTGGTTTGGCGAAAAGACTTATATGAAGAAGAAGCCAAACGCCAGCTCTTTGACTCCTCAACTTATGCTCCCATCAAAACCCCAACAACCAAACAAGACAACGCACTGGTCCGGAAGACCATTAAAGAAGCAGTTTCCAAAAGTCATCTCCCTCAAGAAGCAACAACGACTATAGTCAAAGGACCTCGCACTGCAAAATTCTACCTACTACCGAAGATCCACAAGAGCGGCAACCCATGTAGACCTATCGTCTCAGCCTGCTCCTGCCCAACTGTTCAACTGTCACAGTTTCTTGATCGGCTGTTCCAACCCCTCTTCCACAACCTGCCAACCTATTTGAAAGACACCAACCATGCCCTGCAGATTTTCTATGATTACACCTTCCCACCTGACAGTGAACATCAGTTCCTCTTCACAATGGATGTGACATCATTATATACTAATATCCCGCACAAAGATGGACTTCTCGCTGTTAAACACTACCTGAAACAAAGCGACTTTGACTTTGACCCAACCACCATCCTGCGCCTGACTGAACTTGTTTTAACTCTGAATTCTTTCGAATTTGGAAACGAGGCCTACCAACAAATCAAAGGAGTTGCTATGGGCACGGGCATGGGCCCATCATATGCCTGCCTCTTTATGGGGCACATTGAGACACACCCTTCAGTCAAATTCACACACGAAATCTCGGACTCTTCCCTCTTATTTTTGGACATCAAAATCAGTATCCAAAGCACTTTACAGTCTCTCCACACAACAGTGCACTACAAACCAACTGATGCCCACTCTGACCTCCTGTTTTCATCAAGCCATCCTCCTGCCATGAAAGAAAGCATCCCATATTCTCAATTTCTTCGACTTCGCAGACTATGTAGCACCGATGATAATTACACCAAAGAAGCAGAGGCCATGACTACCTTCTTCACTACTAGAGGCTACCCACAAGCTACAGTTCAGATGGCCCTTGAACGAGCACAGTCCATCCCCAGACACCAGCTCCTACAAGACAAGGAAAAGATGACTACAGACAATGACCGATGCATTGCCACTCTGACCTACCACCCACACAATCTATCTGTGAAAAACGTTCTGCTCCGCAACTTCACTATTCTGAAGGAGGATCAAGCTCTCCAAAACATTTTCAGTCTACCACCTATGGTGGCATTCAAAAGGGACAAAAACCTTGGTGACCACCTGATGCACTCTACCTTCCACCCTTCATCCCCCCCCCCCCCCCCCCCAATCCAACTAGGCAATTCCCAGTGCAGGAAACCCAAATGCAAAACCTGTGACTTTCTTAATCCGACAATTACTGTGAAAGGCCCATCTGACGCAGCTTCCACATGAGGTCCCACTTCACCTGCCAGACTCAGAACATAGTCTATGTTCTTAGTTGTACCCTGTGTCCCAAGATGTATGTGGGTGAAACATACAGATCTCTAAACGAACGTTTTAAAGAACATAGAGACAGCATCCTCACAGGAAAAGACACTCCTGTGGCAAACCACTTCAATTCGGACCATCACCATCTTTCCCACATCAGAGTGGCAGCCCTTTGGAGAAATGGTCGCCAAGAAGGGAACTACAGAAAATACATGGAAAGCCAGTTAATACAGCGCCTTGGCACCTTGTGCCCACATGGGCTCAACGTCAGGGAATGATACCTCACCCCAAACCATCAGCCCTCCTCCCCCCCCCCCTTCCTTTCTTTCTCCCCCTCCTCTCCCCCCCCTTCCCCCCCTTCCCCCTCCCTTCTTCCCCCCCTCCCCCCCCTCCCCCTTCCTTTGTCTCTCCTTTGCTGCCCATTTCTATTGTGAATCATGATCACCCTTACATTCAATATTGCCCAACACTCCCAC
>CM065744.1:50203329-50210829 GCA_033310375.1 Conus canariensis
ATTTTCAGTGCCGGTATGACAAAGGCCGCACCAACATTATCATTGTCAAGTATGGAACCGTCTGTAAAAACCTGAAGATGATTTTGATATTTTCCATAGATACGTGTTTTTGCAATTGAATTCATAACATTTATATTTTCTTCTTTTCTCAATTTAGAATAGCTGATATCATATGACGGTTTTAATGTTTCCCATGGTGGTATAGGTGCGAATGATGGTCTTACTGACATGTCGTTGATGCTTATTCCTGAACTTTCAATTAAATTAGAGGTATATGTTGCTATTGTCATTAGCGACGATATATTGTTTGCCCTTTTAGGAAAATCACACTCAGTTCTTAGTTTCAATTCTTCCCCAATGAAATTGTCACTTGTACTTGCTCTCAACACAAATTTTGAAGTAGCAAGTTCACGATAATCATCAAGCGGTAAGATTCCAGCTGCTCTGTATGTTTCTTTGTTTGACGCATGACTCGGAAGGCCAAGAGCTAGTTTATAGGCTTTACAGTCAATACTTTGTGATTTTTGTAATAGGTATTTTGGAGCACTAAAATAAATTTCTTGTCCATAACAAAGTTTGGACCTAACAAGTGCTGTAGAAAGATGAATTAAGGTTTCAGGGTCCATTCCCCAAGGTAATCTACTAATGGTCTTTAAAAGATTTAGGCTATGTCTTGCCTTTGTTAGAATATACTCAAAATACATATTCCATGTCAGCTTTGATGTAAGAATTAATCCCAAGAACGTTACGTTTTGTTTATATTCTAAAGGTTCACCAAGCAGTTTTAAGATCGGTAATTTTGCTGGATTACTACCAGAGTTAAATAGTATCATATTAGTTTTTTTTTCAGGGGATAAAGATAATCCATTTTGAAACATGTATTTTTCAATTTTATCAAGTTCAAACTGGTACAATCTTCTTATGTAATTTTGGGCTCTTTGTGGTGTCGACTTTTTTTTAAGGTTACGTCCATCCACATACATATATCATCTGCATATTGAACGAGAGTTACTTTGCTTGATACCGCCTTTGGCAGAAGCGGTGATATCGGCTCTGTCTGCAAGCGAAGGCAGCAGGCTTACTGGCGACGGTGACCTTATTGCCAGGGGGAAGAAGGGTATAGTTAAAAAATCAAAATTAGAAAAACGGACCATGAAGTCTTCCAAACGACGTGACGTCAATTCTTCAAATGACGTTGACTCTTCTATGACATCAAACTCGACAAAAGCGAAAGGAAGACCGAATGAAGATCATGGCCTACCAACAGTAGCCGTGTTCCACGACTCGGTCCTAAGAGGAGTCAAGCACACAAGACTAGGTCACTCGTATGGTTTTGCTGTCCAACCACAGAAAGCACATCAAGTGAAACATCTTCATGAACACCTAGAAAATGACATGTCAACAACGGAAAAACCTCCTGACTGCATCGTTTTCCATTGTGGAATCAACGATCTAAAGAATGAAGAAGTGGAAGCCGTCAGTAACAGTTTTGTTGATTTCGTCAAAAAAATCATACAACGCTACCCCAAGTCATACATTGTTGTGAGCAAAGCCACACCAGTGCGTCAGGCTGAGCTTGATGTTAAACGGCAGCTCTTCAATGCACTGGTCACAAAAGAACTGTTTGGTCAGATTGGTGTTTCTTTTGTCTCTCACGACAATTTCAACTATAACTATGGTAAAGACGGCATCCATCCCACCATGAAAGGCTCCAGCATCCTGGCGGTGAACCTTGAGCGACACATACGGCAACTCTTCTGGGTGAAGCCAAAGAGAACAGCACGGGCCGTGGGGCAACTCCCAAGAGGATCCCAGCGTCGCTGTTATGGTCTACATCCCCATTTCCTGGAAGCTCAAGATCCCTGGTAGAACATGTATGAAGTGCTTGGTGGATGGTTCTGATCATCAGTTTCGGACTTTTTTTTTTTTTTTTTACAGTCCCGATACTGGTATATCAGTATGACCAAAGCAGAATCTTGTAAATCGTCTGGTGGACTTGTATAGGTTTTGTTATCTCAAGAACACTCGGCCAGTCGAATCGTATCTGTACCATTTGAGGACGTGAATATCGCAGACAGATTATACATATTATACTTAACTACATTGTGTCTTTTTCCCAAACGTCATTGTTTTCCACAATTGTTTTTTTTGTTTTTTTGTTTTTTTGTTTTTGTTTTTGTTTTTCTCAAATTTCCCTTTTCTTATCGCCCCAGTGCATAACTTTACTTGTAACAGTTATTTTGCTCATTTATTCATTTCCCAAGACCAAAACTTACACAGTATTATCTGGGTATCATTCAGAAGATATTTAATCAATCCATAATGAACATGAGTAACAAATTGTATATACACAAAGTACAAATCCTGCAATGGAATTGCAGATCAATAGTAACAAATGTGGCATATCTTAAACACCACCTTGCCTTGAACCAGTATGAAGTCTTACTACTGCAGTCTCTCAACGTCACACCCCCCAAACTGCCTAATCTGCCGAACTATTATCCTCCAGTACACGAAGTAGAGGATATAAATGAAAAGGTACAGACAGCAATGTATATTCGTAAAGGCTTAGAATACAGTTTTTGCGTATTACCAATATTGAAGTCAACTTCAGAATTTCACTCATGCTCAGCAACAATAAAATTCAATAAGTCTCTGACACTAAATGTTATGTCAGTGTACCTGCCAAAAGGTCCCAACGAACATAACACTGAATGGCTCCGTACAATCCGGGACCAGCAGAGTGGTAAATGGCTCATTGGCGGTGATTTTAACGCCCACTCACCATTTTGTGAAAGTGAATGTTACACAGTAACAAGTAACCGCCTTGTAGAAAATATTGTAGACAGTCCATTTCATCTGTTAAACGACGGCAGCGTCACAAGAATTCCAGACAACTCGAAACACAGAGCAACAGCCATAGACCTTTCTCTTATTTCTCCGGAGTTAGTACCTTCATGCTCCTGGGGAAACACATAAAGATTCATTAGGCAGTGACCATCTTCCTATTGTTATAACTCTCTCGAGAGAGCACATACAGTCAAATGATGGTGTGGAAGATATCATACCAAGATATAATTATAAGGGAGCAGACTGGAATAAATTTTGTAATATTATTGCTACACAAGACTTCCCTAATAAAGATGATGAAAATGTTGACGAATTATTTTTAACATTCAAAAAAGCAGTTCTGTTAGCAGCTGACTCGTCTATACCTAAACTAAGAACTTTTAGATTTACTAATCATACTGGCAACGTTTGGTGGAATGATAATTGTGAGAAGGCAGTAAATAATAAAAAAGAAAAATATAAACTCTACGTAAAAGATAAAACTGAAGAAAATCATGCTGCGATGAAGTCTGCAAAAAATCATTGTAACAGAGTTGTTAATTGTGCCAAAAGAGAATACTGGCAATCTTTTTGCACTAAACAAGTTACTGGGCATAGAGATTCAAAAAAGGTCTGGAAAAAAATTACGGACATGAAAAATGGAATTAGATTTCCAAGTTATCCAATAAAAATGGGCGACAATGACAAGGTTCCGTCAGATATGGAAAAAGCAGAAACCTTTGTTAGTATGTTTTCAAATAATAGCAGTGTAGAAGGACTATCATCTCACTGTAGAGCCCATAGAGAAAAAGCTAAATTAGATTCGTTGTATGCAGATCCAGTTCCACAAAAGGATCACTATATTAACTCACCAATAACACTGACTGAGGTTAAAACTGCAATATGCTCATTAAACAACAAAAAATGTTCAGTTGGTCTGGATGTAGTCAGCAATGAAATGTTAAAACACATTCCTGAAAATGGTATTGCTTTTCTACATAAATTTTTTCAAAAATGCTGGGACAATGGTGTCATTCCACAGCTATGGAAAGATACTATTGTCATACCTATTCTTAAGGCTGGAAAACCTAACAGTGACAAAAATAGCTATCGCCCCATAGCACTTACTTCACATTCGGGTAAGCTGTTTGAGAAAATTATACTAAATCGGCTATTACATTACTGTGAAAAGAATGAAATTATACCTGTAAATCAAACTGGTTTTAGGAAAGGAAGATCTGGCGTTGAACATTTAGTTAAACTATCTACAGAAATAAAGCGACAATTTGCTCGTAGAAAGAGCGTATTGGCAACCTTTTTTGATGTCAAAAAAGCATACGATCAGGTTTGGCACAGTCGTCTCATGTACAAACTGAAAACAATTGGACTATCTGGAAATATCTACAGATATATCAACAATTTTCTAACAAACAGGTCAATGGTGGCCAGAGTGGGAACAACATACTCTGCCCCTAGGAGTCTAGACATGGGTATCCCTCAAGGCTCAGTGATTGCACCTATACTTTTCAACATCATGACACATGTGTGTGTGTGTGTGTGTGTGTGTGTGTGTGTGTGTGTGTGTGGTGTGTGTGTGCTCCAATGATGTTGGAAATGAACTGAAGAGAATACATGACGAGTTGATGAGGAACAGACATTAAAATGCATAACAATGCAAAGTCTAACACTCACAGAGGATATAAATAAAGTGAATATCCATTGGACTGCGTAACAAACATTTCTAACAAATACGAAAACAGTCATTTAATATACAGTGGAGGGACATCATCAGATGCAATATGAACGCGACTCGCAAAATAACTGTCTCCACGAGGTGGTGGTCAGTGTGACATACTGCACTGGGCATCACTGTGATGTGCAAGACGTCTTTCATATCACGTGGGCACATGAGTATAAAATCAATAAAGTGGCAATGTCTGGACCACAGATGCATTAAGATTGTCTTCAGACTGTCTTTCGCTGAAGGTGGTGATGATGACGAGTTGCTGATCTGTGCAGAGCTCCAGCAGAAAGCAGTCATGTCGTTGCAGTTTCCAGCGTTGCGTTTCCCGAATACTCCCTTCCATGCTTCTGAATCTCAGCACATTCTGGCGATGAAGTCGCTAAGGACTATGACATTGTCCTCTGCAGGGGTGCTTTACAGGAGACTGTGCAGATCAGTGTAGAGTTTGTCTTTTTCTGCAGGATCTCCATGAAGAGTCGGGGAGTACACACGGAAGAGCATGACATAATGCTGGTCTCTCAGTGGAGAGCATTGTGATGATGCAGTCAGAATGATCTGGCGGCAGGTGCTCAAGCTTGGAAGCAGTGGAGTTTCTGGCCATGAAATCGACGCCTGAAAGACATCTCTCTGTTTCTAGTTTGCCTGACCAACAGAGGGAGTATTCTGCGCCATGTTCTTAGAGACTACCTTCCACAGGGGATTGAACTTCGCTGAAAGCAGAGACATCAACATTCCGTCTGGACAGTTCATGTGCAGGATGTGTGGAGCGACGTTCTGGACGACTGCTGTCAGCTACATCAAGCACGTTTCTGATATTGGTTTCAGTCTGTTTACACCCTTGGTAGGTTTGTAGCTTTCTTTCTTTGATGTTGTTCAGCTATTTGTGAAGATGCCTATTGACCATGGCTAACCCACTGAGAGGATATAGGATACATGCTTCATTTAGGCCACCTTTCCTAGGCCCCTCTCCATGTGGAGCAAGCAGAGCTGTCGTTAGAAAAGGCTGATCGGTCATTCAGGGTGTGCCGAACGATGTTGTGGTCCCCAGGTCAACATCAGACGACCAATACTCTGAACCACGTGCTTGCAAGATCGGGACTGTGGTTTCAAGTGTCATCTTCCACCTGCTGTTTTCGCCCCTTTCCATTGCTTCAGGAATTTAAATGTTTGGTGGTCGTGGACGTGGACGTGTCCTTTGAGCCTGTGCAGTGGATTTGTTTAGGTGGACTGCAGTGTGCGCTGAACTGGACCCTCCCTTTACACCCATGGTTCATCTCCTGTAGCCTAGCAGGGTGGGACGGTGACACGAGGTTCTTGACTCGTAGGTGTTACATCCGAATCTCCTTTTCCTGGATGAATTGCATGGCAAGGGCAACGAGCTCCATGTACCTGGGTTTGAGATCAGAGTTGTCTCTCCCTTATGCTTGTCGCCATCAAAGGCTTTCGAACCCAGCCTGCCCATCCAGTTATACCGCCGGACACTCAGTGGCGCCACGATAGTAGCTGTGTGAAAACAGGGGGCACTGTGTGAAAGCGTTGCTGAGGGCACTTTAATAGAGGAGAGGCCATACTGCAATGACCTTCTGCCTGGCATGCCAGACAGGAGCCACAAGGCAATCTCTACCCCTGGAAAGGAGAAGTGATATGTTGAGCAGGTCGCCTTCCTTGGGTGAGCAAGACGTCTGACTCAGACCTTACCACCCTTCAACTCAGCATTAAGTTGTAAAACAAGCATTGTTTATTATGCACACACTCGTGTCTTGTCAATGAAGGAGATCTATTGATGGATATCCCCCAAATATATCATGAAACGAAGCAAACAGAAATCATCATTGACAAAACTGCACAATCAACACACCAGTGTCAGCTGCCATGTTGTTGCTGGTTCGTCGTTTTGTCAACGTCGACAATACCGCATCGCAATTGAAACGGCGTTTTGTCACCTTTCACGTGTCAAAACAGCAGCTGAAAAGGTGCGCGGACATTGGTAATTATTAGCGTATTGCATGTGTACGTATGCACGTCCACCTTTGACGTGCACACACACATATGCACAAGCAATAACTTTGTGATGACTAATGCTTGCACATGCTTTCGGGCCTGCATGCACATAATGCTCTGTCCCCTCTCTGTCTCAGTGTGTGTTTGTGCGCGCGCGCGCGCGCGCGCGCGCGCGCGTGTGTGTGTGTGTGTGTGTGTGTGTGTGTGAAAGCAGAATTTACATGTAAATAGATGGTGCAAAATACTGATCTTTAACATTGGTTAATCCAGATGCTGCTTCCCAGCATGATGTGTTTAATTACATTCATTATTCTTCAGTTCACACCAGATTAGGGACTGACAATGTCTTTTGTAATAACTTATTTTTGTGTGTCATTAATTTAATGAATGTCACTTACGTAGACGTACGCTTTCAAGGTGCCATCAAGGGATTTTCTAAACCATCAATTATTTTATGAATTTCTCGTTGATGCATCATTAGTTTTATTGTTTACCTTTGTTATCAGGACAATGGAAGACTCCAGTCCGGCAGTTCTAACCTCATTGTTCTCTGACGGCTGGAATGACTCTACCACAGCAGACATGTTCACAGACACAGATGAAATAATTCTGTTAACAAATCAACTTCATTATATTCGACTTCACCTAAATATGGTGTGTCCTGTTTTCATTCTTCTTCTTGGAACCTTTGGGAACCTTATGATCCTCATTATCATGCGACGAATGAAATCAGGTGAATCCTCCTTCAACATCTACCTCACAGGTGTTGCTGTTCTGGACCTAATGGACCTCTATATAAATGTGTTGTTTTTGTGGTTGCGGAGCACATTCGTTATTAGACCAGAAGCTTACTATGAAGTCACTTGCAAGATCTACTCCTGGCTGACTACAGGAGGTTCCACAATTAGCGCTTGGTATCTGGTCAG
>CM065744.1:50223329-50229410 GCA_033310375.1 Conus canariensis
TCAGATCACTTCACAGGGTTCAGCGCATGGAAGAAGGCGTTGAATCTTGCGCTGAACCCTGTGAAGTGATCTGAAGCGATCAAAGCTAAGTGAATTTTCGTTGTTTTATTCGTTTATGTCTCACCTGATGAAGACCTAAGAGGTCGAAACGCGTTGTGTTTCGTCTTGTGACTCGTTTGTCCACGTTCTCTGGGCGGTTCGCTAACATTTATTCAAGATTTGTTTAGATTTCCGCCTGCAGTCCTCTCGCTTTGCAACTAGATCTTTTTTGACAGGTTTGACTAAAGCATTATGTCAACATTTCTGCTCTGAAACTTTTTAATCTACGCACCCATAAAAGTACATATCAATCGCACTCCATTAACATGGGACTTGGAATAGTGATGTCCACAGAAAAAAGGCTGAATTCTCTCCACAGCACTCCCTCCAGCTGTACCTCTAACAACAGATCAAAACCTAACGTCACTAAATATACATCCTCTGAGTAAATAACCTGAAATCAACGAGGCATCATTTATCTTTAACATTTTGACTAAATCCTTACCATGCTGTACTAATGCCCTTGATACAAGAGCTGTTCTGGTTTGCAAAAATCCATGATCTGTTATCTATGCATTAGTCAGTACACGATAAGCCCAGTTTGCTCTGTACCATGAATCTGGGACTTACTTCTATCGAGTCTACAAAATACAAATATACTGAAACATTGAAAAAAAAAAACATGGCTCAATTTTATTTGTTTTTAAATCAAAATCATAGACGTCCAACAGCAAATTCAAATACAAGCCATAATGTGGATACACCGTCTGAATACATAACCTACTCCATGAAAATGCTCACCTCAGCTACTATTCTCTCTCTTGCCTTCGGCCTTTCTGGAGCCTCTCTCTCTCTCTCTCTCTCTCTCTCTCTCTCTCTCTCTCTCTCTCTCTCTCTCTCTCTCTCTCTCTTCTCTCTCTCTTCTCTGTTTTTGTGCCTTCTGTTTGAGTACCCGACATGTTATTATTCAGTATATTCACATTCAGCTTCTCAATATTAGAATTGTGTTACAGTGTGGATATGTTGATTTGTCAGTATGAATGATATAAACTGAAAGGATGTGTGTATAACAACGATAGATAGCAAAACTAGGCCTTAGATTAAAATCTACATTTGTAAGGATTAACGTTCAATCAGTAAGTCAATTAATCAGTCTTTCAATCAGTCAATCCTCTCTCTCTCTCTCTCTCTCTCTCTCTCTCTCTCTCTCTCTCCTCTCTCTCTCTCTCTCTCTCTCTCTCCCCCTTCTCTCTTTCGATCTCTCTGCCCCCTCCTTCTCCTTCTCCTCCTCTTCCACGTTTTCCTTCTTCTCCCCAGTCTTTAGTTTCCTTCACATGCGATTCGATTTAAGGTTTGCCTCTTGTCACTAAATGATGTCTGATACCAACCGCCGTGGCGAAGTGGTTAATGTCGCGGACTCCGTAGCACCATCTTGATCATCATTCTCTTCAGCCCTTCATGCTCTGCTCTCATGATGACCTCAGTGTTGATGCCCTGTCCATGTCTATGGCCTTAGTTTGATTCCTTCGGGGTCACTAATATCAGCCAATGTCAGGGGCTGTCGATGGACGAACGGGTGGCCCTCCAAAGGGAGAGCTCACTAACGCCGGCTCCACGACTAAGCCATCATTTTGTCAGTAGGGTCTTCGTAGGTGGTGCCTTGCATATGCTGAATCAGAACAGGCGAAACTGAAGACCACTGAAGTGAGTTGGCAGCAGTGCAGTGTCTCCTTTGGTGGGTGCAAATTGACGACTTTACATTGACTGCTCCCTTTAAGTTGCTGGTCCCTGGGCTGCAGCAGGATGGGCCAGCCTGTGGCTGTGGAGAGGGGGCTGGGACTGTGGATGCAATGCCCTTGAGGTGGCACAGAAGATGGGACAGGAAAACACATGTCGTCTGATTTAGCTCCCTATAATTGGTTTTCAGTTAGTATCTACTGATTCGTATTTGTGTTGTTTAATATGACAACATGTGCCTTTTTCTACGTGTGTGGAATCTCGAGCACTAGAATATATGTCCAATAATTAATCATACATCATGCAAGGTGGATTCAGTCGGAAAACCTGACTAGCCCTGCTAGCGTTGACAGATCATTCACTGTCTGGGGTTCTACACATAAGCAAAATTGTTCGTAAGCCAGTCCAACATAAATTGGAGGTACTACATTCACAAGCGACTGCTGATCCATAACTTTCAAGTTTTTCGATAAATGGATCAGTTTCCTTATAATATTCTTCCATTTATGATTAGTCGTGTTATTATTATTATTATTATTATTATTATTATTATTATTATATTATTATTATTATTATTATTATTACGATTATTTTTATCCACGGAATTTTCAAAGCATAAATGTATTTTCTAATGTCAAGTATGTTTAGACCACCTTCTTTTACCGTTTTGATCGTTGTCTTCCTGCTGGTCTTATCTTTTTTCACTATTCCAAACAAAGTGGAAGCACATTTTTGGAAGTTTTTTTTTTTTTTTTTTTATTTTATTTTTTTTTTTATAAAAGGGTCAGGTGGATCAGGCAAGAGAATCCAAAGATGTATCAGTTTCGGCAGGACTAGTAACTTTAAAACTGCGACTCTTCCCACTGGTGTAATAGTTCTTTGAGTCCAAATTTTGAATAACGTTTTGATTTCAGAAAATGTGTCGTTATAATTCATCATTTCACATTCTTTTAAGTCTTGTGTAAACACAATTTCGAGTGAGTGTTTTAAATTTCGGAGGATTCCATGTCATTTTTAAACCTGGACAGTATGTTGTCTTTGACATCTTTTGACACCCGACCCATACAGCTTGCGTTTTCTCACTGTTCATGTGTAAACCTGAAGCTCTGCCAAATGTCTCGAGAATATGAATACATCTTTCTAAAGAAACACTATCACCATTATTTAATAACTGAGTGTCATCAGCAAACTGAGCTATTTCATGGTCCCTTTCACCTATTTTATTCCTTTTCTCAATGTTTCTTCCTTTATCAGTATAGCTAAAATCTCTACACTGATATAAACAAATATGGAGAAATGGGATCTCCATGCCTACATCCTTGTTCTATCTTAAACCATGACGCAGTCTGTCCGTTTACAATGACTGTTGATTTAATACTCCTATAAAATGTTTTAATCCACTGGCATATACTTTCGCCAAAACCAAGCGCTTTTAGTACCTTAAACATGAAATTCCAATTTAAAGAATCGAAAGCTTTTTCGAAATTAATACATAACAACAAACCAGGGAGATTTGTTTAAAGTTTAAATAGTTCATCAAATCGTAAATCAGTCTAATAGTATGTCCAATGTATCGGTTGGTCATGAAACCTGTTTAATCTTCACTAATGAGTGAAGGCAAGACGTCTTTTAATCTGTTGGAAATGCATTTATAAACTATCTTATATACTTGTTTTAAAAGAGAGATGGGGCTCCGAGTTTTTACAAATTCTTTTGGCTTCTCACCTTTTGGGACACAGATAATTATCCCTTCTTTTTGCGTTGTTGAAAGCTCTCCATCTTTGTACGCTTCATTCAGGATCTTGCCACAAGGGGTCCTAATTGTTTCCAAAAAAAAAAAAAAGAATTCGGCACCGAATCCATCTGTGCCTGGGCTTTTTCCGTGCTTCATGTCTTTTAGGGCTAGGCCTGCTTCCTCTGTTGTGATTTCTCCTTCCAGTAATTCTTTTTTATTTCCCGATAATTTGGGAATTGTTCATACAAGATCTTCAATACTACAGTCTTGAGTTTCTTTCTTCTTATACAGTTTTTCATAAAAGATTGTAACTTCAGTTAAGATACCTTTTTGTTCGGTTATTATTTCATCCTCCTAGGTTACTAGTTTTGCAATATGTTTACTAATATCATGCCTTTTCTCAAGGTTACAGAAATACTTAGAATTTTTTCACCGTCTGCAACCCATCTTGCCTTGGACCTTGCGAGTACTTCTTCCATCTTCTTCTCTCTGAGTGATCTTAATTCCTGATTTTGTTGTCAAAGTAGTTTCATTTCTGTTTCGGGTTTATTTTCCATCTGTTCTAGTGTTTCTATGTCTTTTATAAGACTGTTTTCTCCCTGTCTTGTTTTCTTCTTTAGCTAATCGAGTAAGCTATTGATTTTTTCTCTAATTTTCATCAAGAGAAAATCTAAAAGTAGATTGTCTGGAATCTTAAATTTGCAGAATGTTACTAATTCGTGTATTGACTGGTCTTCTTTTGCTGTAAGAACGACTGCATATTCTCGTATTACATTTAGGATTAGTTCGTTTATTTCATAGACATATTGCTCATCTTTTAATATAGATACATTAAATTTCCAGAAAGTTTTAAACTTTTCACTTTTCCCGCATTTCAAACACAAAGTAATTATGGAATGATCAGACTGATAACCTAATAAAATATCAGCATTTTCAAAAGCAAAATAAAGATAATTTGATAACAGAAAATAGTCTAATCAGCTTTGTTTTAGTGGTGTTGTTCTTCGCCAGGTACACCTTTTACAATCAGAGTTCTCTTCTCTCCATACATCAGCAAGTCAATTGAGGTGATTTCACATGTTCACTTAACACTGGCCTAGATATCATATCTGGGAAACCCCATGACAATTTAGAAACTGAAGCCTCAAGTAAAACAATGAACACATTTGGTTCAACTGATGTATGGAGGCTGCATTGTCCAACTGAAAAAGTTTACCTGGAGTTGATCAAGTCCATTTACTGCATGTCGAATAGATTATGTATTTTCTTCCGAAAACATTCGACATCTTTGCCCGTCATCTGACCATGGAACTGTCCCAAGCTCGGATATATATATATATATATTATATATATATATAATATATATATATATATATATATATATATATATATAAGTGTTAACATTAAACAATAATGGCAGCTTTGTTTGTAATCCGGGATACTAGCGTTTTAAGTTATTTAGAGAAAAAAAAAGTCGTTTATTGAAATATTGAAGAAATTCTTAGATGATTTTGCCACTGGAAACTAAGAAGTAGGATGTGTTTAAAAATGAGAATAATTAGAAACTGTTGCATTGAATTCAGTACATCATTGTCGTGTCAAAAATGGAACGAGTCTTTAGCACTACAAATGCTGTTAAAGGACGTTGAAGGAAAGGTAATGACTGATATTCGAAATAAACAGTTCTATATTGATTATCTTATAATAGCACAGAAATCAGAATTTCTACAAATTCAGAAGACTAGGAGTGCCCAGATCGAGCTAGAATTAAAATGATTGAAGATGGGGCGAGGTACAGTAAATGTCTGGGTTTTTGTTAATGAAATGAGACAGGGAACAGTAAACAATCAGGGTAACGTTTGCTCCCATAAGAAAACCTGACACAGAGTAACTTGTATTCAAGACTGGCACAGCCTTTTAAACTTGAATGAAGTCAGACAAATACAAAGACGAACAATCTAACAGTGGGGGGTAAATCAAGCACAGGCCAACAACTCCTCTGTCATCATAGTAATGACTTGGCAAAGATTTGGACTTAGGTGGGGGTGGGTTGAAGATGAAGAAAATGGGAAGATGAAATTAAGAAAATATAGATATGAAAACTCTTTTACTAGCTGCATGAGGGAAATCGGGTTTTCCCTTTCGAAGGGAGATCTATTTGTATTTCCTCTCCCCAGGCCTTTATCCGCTGGATCGGAACTCATCAAGGAGACAGGCTGGTAATCTGTGCTCCTGGCGCAAATAGAGACCACAATTCCATGTCCGGGTGTTCTCACCACCAAGGGTTCAAAAAAGAACCAACAGCACCCCCCCAAAAAGCCAGCGAAGGGTACTAAATGAAACGAAAAAAGAAAGTGGGGGAGGAAAAAAGTTGCTGAAAAAAAAAAAAGACATTAGCAAACAGTATAAAATGTAGGGGACAAATCTTTGAGCCTACGCTTGAGGGTCCACCCAAGGATCAAAAGGGGGATCAAAAAAAAACACGGACAGAAACAAATACAAGTAAAACCCCGTTTAAAAATTTAAAGAAATTTAAATTAAATGAGGCAGGGAACATAAACAATAAACAA
>CM065744.1:50229510-50249510 GCA_033310375.1 Conus canariensis
ACCACATTCACCCCTAAATGACTGTTGGACGTTGTGACATTTTATTTGCAAGTGTTTTCTCTGAGTTGTCTGAGGCAGAGTGAATCGTGTTCGTCTAACAGATGTGAATTTTAATAGTTCATTGAGAGACCCTTCCATCACACTGACTTTATTTCAGTGGATTCATAGTTCTTTGAGAGACCCTGTCTCTGACTTATCAGTGGATTCATAGTTCTTTGAGAGACCCTGTCTCTGACTTATCAGTGGATTCATAGTTCTTTGAGAGTCCCATTCTATTCGCCACCTGTCTTTAACTTATCAGTGGATTCATAGTTCTTTGAGAGATCCATTCCATTCACCACCTGTCATTAACTTATCAGTGGACTTCCAGAGCTGACTAAGTCAAGGACAACCCTACCATGTTCTTTTCTGCAAACACACACACACACACACACACACACACACACACACACACACACACCACACACACACACACACATGAAGGCACGCGCACACGCACGAACACACGCACACATGTACACAAAAAATCACCCCAAACAATGGTGTGGACACGAATGACATGCTCCCTCGCTAGTGGCACTGCATGCTATCATCTCACATACATGTACAGGCATGGGCCTTCGGTTCCATGATGATAGCCTGTTCATCCTTCTTACAATGCACTTGGAACATGGGAACCATCCAGTTGATATGTCACGAAGGACAGTGGCATATTTCGTACCTTGTGCACTAAGCGGCATCATCAAAAAGTACGCTTCATCATCGGAATGCTCTGTCTTAAATTAGTTTCCAATATGAAAGGCATATGCAATAACTCTCTCACTCACACATGTCGTGGGATGAAACATGGTTAACCTAATTTTCAGAGGCACTATTGTGAATTCATTGTTATGTCCTTCACATACAATGATTGTTTAATGAGGCATTTCAGGGTATAATCATATACAACTTCCCTTTCAGTTATAAATGTATTTTATCTCCATTTCTTTTCCGAATCCAACCGGATGGAAATAGCACATCATCATCATCATTGTCGTCGTCGTCGTCATCACACTCGTCATCGTCGTTGTATCGTCATCATCATCATCATAATCGTCACTATCATTATCATCAGTAGCAGCAGCGGCAGCTGCAGCAGCAGCAGCAGCAGCAACAGCAACAGCAGCAGCAGTGGCAGCAGCAGCAGCAGTGACATCACCAAAAGCTTTTTTTTATCATCATTACCATCATCATCACTGTCGTCATTGTCATTGACGTAATTGTTCATGTTAGCATCGTGATCACAATCGTCGTCCTGATCACAGCCATTATCATTGTCATTAAAAATCATCATCATCATCATCATCATCATCATCATCATCATCATCATCATCATCATTCCTATACATACTCTTAGGATTGCAATCACAAAGGAATCACCACAGCCACTGGCCTCCTGTCATAATATTTGGTGAGGATGAAGTTATCTGCCATCAACTAACAATCATCCTTTTGCCATAATATTGGATAGAGATGTCGCAACCAGCCATCCACTGACAATCATCCCCCAGTCATGATGATTGATGGAGATGATATACCTAGTCAACCAGCACCAATAATACCCCTGTCATTATGATTGGTGGAGATGGTATCACTAGTCAACCAGCACCAATAATACCCCTGTCATTATGATTGGTGGAGATGGTATCACTAGTCAACCACCACCAATAATACCCCTGTCATTATGATTGGTGGAGATGGTATCACTAGTCAACCACCACCAATAATACCCCTGTCATTATGATTGGTGGAGATGGTATCACTAGTCAACCAGCACCAATAATACCCCTGTCATTATGATTGACGGGAATAATGTAAGCAGACATCTCCTGAAACCATCCCTCTGTCATGATAACAGGTAAAGGTAACATAAACAGTGATCCAGTGATAATCAGTCCTCAGACTGGAGTAACAGAATCAGCAGTCTAGAGACAATCAACCCTCTATCATGATAACAGTTGGCAAATGATAGTCACTGACAGATTGTAATATGTGAATGCGATGTAACCAGTCATCTCCTGACAATGTTTCCTCTGTCATGATAACAAGTGAGGATGACATAACAAGTCCACTGTTGAAAAAACGCCCTGTGTCAGTATGACAGGAGGGGCATATATATAACCAGCCCTCCTCTATTATGGCCTTTAGGGTTCTGGTCTTCTTCATCACGAGCTGTATCACGCGAGGACTGGCTGACGAGCCCACAGCCGATCTTGCTCCAACCTCTGTTGGGAATCAGACTGTAATGACTGCAGGCGGAAGTTGGAGCATAAAACATGAAAATTTCAAACTGGTCCATAACTGATAAATAACATGACAAAGAGGTGTCAAATTAGACGAGAGTTAGACTGTGGCAGTCATAAATTGCAAGGAGCTCAGTGTACGTAGGGATACTGATTATATGTGCACTGCCTGGAGTCACTGACCAATGAATGTCAGGCAATACATGGGGTGACCGAGTTAACTGCTTGCAGGATCGTTTTTCGTATCTGCTTTTCGGATAGTATTAAAAGCTACGTCCAGAAAAAAATTAGCCCAGTCCAATCCAAAAGGGGGCTCATGGTCAAATGACTAGAGTGGGTTTTTTTTTTTTCAGTGTTCACAGTCGCAGGTTTGAACAATTCGTATGATTTTTTTTTCTTTTTTTAGCCTGAAAATCTTCTCTATTCATCAAATAGTAAACACTTACCTGATCCAGTTTAGGGAAGGTTTAATGTGCCTGTTACGGATGGTGTGGAAGTGCATGTTTTACAGTCTGATTCTCACAGGGAAAAGTGTTTGCTTGCGTGTAACTTTTTTTTCCTACCCCCCCCCCCCCACAGCACACGAACATAGACAGCCAGGAAACACACAAGATAAGTTGTTTTTTTATGCTGCCTGAACCATCAAAATACTTCAAACACATATTACCATACCAAAAATAAACAGGCACAAGAAATGTCAGTACACACCACCAGCAATAAGGGCGCGCGACACCACAAGGAGCAGACCATTCAGACTGTTCCATACTTTTTATAATCTCCCTTGCATCCTTAAATGGATCCTCAAACATAGGCTCAAAGATTGTCCCCTACATTTTATACTGTTTGCATAATGTTTTTGTTTATTCAGCAACTTTTTACCTGTCCACACTTTCGTTTTATTTTATTCTACTACCTTTCACTGGCTGCTTTGGGGGGTACTGTTGGATTCTTCTTTGAACCCTTGGTGGTGAGAACACCACAGAATTACGGCTTATGGTGTGTCTCTATTTGACGCCAAGAGCACGGTCATAATAATAATAATAATGTATAATACTTATATAGCGCATTTCTTGTTACACAACTCAATGCGCTTACATCCACCATTTGCACTTATTCATCAACACTCGTTTACACAAGCCGTGTCTTCCTGATGAGTTCCGATCCAGCGGACGAAAGGCCTAGGAGCAGGCGAAGCGTATAGATCTGCCTTCGAGAGGGATTGCGAATGTTCCCTCATGGAGCTAGTGAAGGGCTTTCATTTTTATAATATACATTTTCCCATTTTTGTTTTCAAATTTCAAATCTTTGCCAAGTCATTACTATAATGATGGAAGAATTGTTAACCTACACTTGTTTTTCACCCACTACTTAATTAATTGTTCAGCATTATATTGTTTGGTCAATCAGAGGGCGATTGCATCTCTTAGGAGATCCAAGTAAAGGTTGTTCTACACAATTCTTAGCCGCTGACAATGCTTGGGTTATTGAACAGCTGAGCTGACCACTCAGACTGTTCCATATATATATATATTTTTTTATCTCCCTTGCATCCTTAAATGGATCCTCAAGCATAGGCTCAAAGATTGTCCCCTACATTTTACACTGTTTGCATAATGTTTTTGTTTCAAAATGGAGTGACTCACAGTGGAGAACGAAGCAAAATTTAGAAAGAGAGGGTGTTAGTTACCGCCAATGACATTGACAAACAAAGTACATGACAAGACACGATGCATTTCAACCTCTTGGGTCTTCTTCAGGCAAAAAAAAATCACATTTAACATTTAGGACAGTACAAACAAAGAACGAAAAATGACCCATCTGTTGTTGTCCATGTGGTCAGGAGAATAGCCGCTGGGCGGAAATGACAAGGGGGATTATGGGAGAGGAAAAGGAGGAGTGGTTGCGTGGGGGAGGGGGGAGTTGTGATACGATAGGGTAATATGTCTAGTTTAGTGGGGTGATGTGATATCTTTGTGACGGTTGTGGTAATGGTGGATTGATAATAATGGTAAGGGGGGGAGAGGGGGGGGAGGGTGGGGGAGAGAAATTGGGGAAAAAAAAAAAAAAAAAAATATATATATATATATATATATATATATAAGGGATAAATAAGTACATGAATAGAATGAAAGAAACTTTAAAAAAAAAAATGGTTAGGTGAATAAAATAAATGATTTCGCTGGGTGATGAAAGAGGTGGTAGTAGTTATGCGTGGGTAGTTGTGAAAGGTGTGTGGGTAATGTTAATAAGGGAGGGAAGGGGGTGGAAGAAAAATGGGTGATAAGGTATAATTGAGGGGGGTTGTTGAGGGAAAAAAGGGGGGGTGGGGGGTGGGGTAGGGGGGTGGGGAGGAGGGTAATGTGTGTGGGGGGGGGGGGGGGAGGGAAGGGGGCAAGAGAACGGGAGCTCGTATCTTTTCATCCACTATGGGGTGGAGGTTGGGGGTGGGTGTGGGAGGTTGGGAGGTTCATATAAATAGTGTTGTTTAAAAAAAGTAAACAATACTGTGGGATGATGTTCATTGTAACAGTTGAAATAATGTGTTGGCATCAATATGCTGATGTTTGTTGAGAGAAGATAGCAGTGATCAATGAAAAAGAGGGTATCATGTGTTGCACACACACACACACACACACACACACACACACACACACACACACACACACACACACACACAGTATTCAATAATGCAGCAACAGAATACCAAGAAGCATTACAAAAAAGTGGTTACAATTACATACTACAATGTAGTCCAGACAATAACACGAACAGAAATAAGAAAAACAGAAAAAGGAAGATCATATGATATAACCCACCATATGATGGACAAGTAAAAACAAATGTAGGAAAAGAATTCTTTAAAATCTTGGCAACATAATTTCCAAACGAACACAATCTGTCCAAAATATTCAACAAAAACACCATTAAACTATCATACTCATGTATGCCCAACCTCAAAAACATAATCGACTCATCTAACAAAATGAAAAGCAACACAAAAGAAAAGGGTGCTGAAAGGACATCTTGCAACTGCACCAAAAAAGAACAGTGCCCCCTAAGCAACAAATGTCTTCACAGCAATATTGTATACCAAGCTACGGTAGCATCAGAAAATGAAAAAGAAACATACATAGGAATTACTGAAAACACTTTTAAGACCAGATACGCAAACCATAAACAGTCATTCAAAAATGAAAAATACAAAAATTAAACACAGCTGAGTAAATACATTTGGAAACTCAAAGATAAAAAATAGACTACAGCAGAGAACGAGTAAATGCCGGGACTAGCTCAACCGCCCCTCAAACGGTTTTACCGTTTTCGGGGCGGCCGCCCTAGTCCCGGCATTTACTCGTTCTCTAATTAGTAAACTCCTTACAAACATATATACTGTGTAGGATTATCTGTTTTTAATACTAATTTACAAAACTTTTCAGATTTCAATTTTTGCTTAATCCTTTGTTTTTCTTGATCGTTTTCAATAACATCATTTTCACGCATACATTCATCAAATGCGTCTCTGTCTTTCATGTGAAATAAAACTACAGTCCTTAACTGTTCTCTAAAGTCTTTTAAAACTGAGTTATATTTCTGACATAAAATCCACACACTTATCCCAGCATGTCTTCCACTGAAAGACAGTTTTGACAAAGATTTTCTTTTTTTAACTATGTCTCTCTCTGCCGAACAGTCATCTATAATAAATAGTGTCTGCGTTCCCTCAAACAATCTATAAAAGTGTTCTAAACACTCACTCAGTTTATTGCTGGGATCAACTAAATATATGTCATCATCCGTCCATATAAACCTTCTATCTATAAACCTTCTTTGTTCCATTTAAGTGTCGGACAGAAAATTACAATATGATCAAAATTATAACGATAAACTGTTTGTAATAGGTCGAGGACAAATATTGTTTTTCCACAACCAGTCTGTCCACAAATCAATGAACAATGAGGGTTTTTTGTCATAAAGTTTAACTGCTCCATAGTTTTAAAACAGAATTTAATCTAATCCAGTTATTATGTTTATCATACTCTCTGTCAAAACTTGTTCAGTATAATAAAAACCTATAAGGCCCAAATGTGTAAGATTAATCCAGTTCAGTTCTGTAAGATCGTTTCTATTTAGACTAATATCAATTTTGTTGCTTGTTGTCATGACCTTAATATCCTCACCATTGTAAAGAACAATGACAGTAACTTTAAGTTTGTCAACGTCTAAGTTTTGCCAGCTAATAAGAATTCCTTTCATAAGATTGTCACTGACGCCCAAAGCTCCATTCCTCGCCTCATCTTTTAAGACAGAAATTTCAAATATCATTGTGAACGTGTCTCCTAATTTTGTGCGTGGAATGAACTGTAATTTTGTAGAAGTTTTCTTTAAAACCGATTCTCTTCTGTGGAGGATGTACTGTTTGTTCCCAAACGGCTTTATTTCGATCTCTTTCCGACTGTTGTCCTCTGGCATAAGACTTACATGTAAAGGGCCAGAGTTGAATGCTTTTCTGAAACTTTTTTGACGGTCAAAAAATGTAAATGGGCTTAAGAATTCAATTTTATGTCCCATTCTAAATATGGTTCTAAGTGCCATTTGTTGTCAGTTTTTCGAACTATTCATAATAACCTGCATTATTTGCTTCTACATTGCGTAGTTGTTCTAGTTTAGGAAACCTTTTGCTGTCGCTAACCTCTTTGCGTTTATAATAACCGTCTTTAGTATACTCAAAACCATACAAAGTGCCTATCTCACCGTTCTGTTCAAAGTCCTCAGTGTCTGCAAGGTCTTTTAATTCTAAAGTTACACACCTCACAGGCACTAATGTAACTCCCGATTCTTCTGGCCCACGCGACATTATTTTTTAGTACAACTTATTATTTTATTTCTAAAACAATGTGCAGGTTATCACATTTCACGACTTTCCCTGTTTTATCTGTGATCTTTATATTAAATGATCTGACCCTCCCACAAGCTAATTTTTTAAACTGTAAATTTGAGAATTGTATAATGTCATAATCGCAATATGCAGCTTTCCCTGATGGAAGAGCTCTTAAAACAGTTGAGGGCCCTTCCATCATATAAGTTTTCATCAGTGCTCAGCTCGTCCAAATGAACATAGAGTAATGAATGTAATGCAAGATCGAGCGGGTTTTCCCCCTCATAAGTAGTTTTGTCCGATGTAACTCTAAAAATATAAACGGCTTCATCGCCAGTTGCAAAACCTAACATTTTAGCTAGCTCTCCAACAAAAAAGTAACCTACTTCTTCTTCTTCAGGTTTGAATGTTAACATTATTTTCAAATGTGCATTGTTAAGATTGAGAGTAATGTCGAAGTTACTCATTGCTTCTTTTAGGCGAGCAAAACCCGTAATAACCATCAGGTATGGTTAACCGGCTAACTTTGTCTCCTCTTTTGTCATATTTTATAATCATATTATTCTCCTTGGATTCAGCTATATTAAACCATACGACTTTGTAAAAAAATTCATGGAGTGCGACCCTTTGGGTTCCGCATTCGTTATCAATAGCATATTCTAAAAACGAAGGACTGTCTTGAGTTTTTATTGTTACAAACATTTTTAAAACAAATTTAAAAATGAGTGCATTCAAATATACTAATGCAAAATATTCTGTTGGACCGCACTACAATCTTAAAAATATAACAACTGACGTCCTTGACATTTCTGTGACTCAGTCTGACACCTTTCAAGTAAAGGTTAGTAATCCATTAAACATATATCTTAACCCTCCTATTAAAAAAGACTACATCGCGAAAGTGTGGTTTAGTCAACCGATGCAGTTTTACCAGAACCAGTTAAACTTTTCTGTGTTTTGCGCATCAACTGGGTGTGGAGTGTCGTATGCCGATCATTTAAATCATCCTGATCCTTTGGTGAGGTCAGTGTATAGATTTCATTTCTATTACACCGTCAGGCGTATTTTGTCTGAACTGCAAGCGCCATTACCAAATGATAAACCGTTTAATCCATTCAGCAACAGAATAGACATGAAGGCTTTTGAAAGGATCTGTAACGAATTTAATATTAATGTTAAGACAGACTTTAGACAAAAGTTGGACCGCAATCATGGTTTAGGCACCCCTTATTTTTGGGGCGTGCACAGAAAGTATAACTATGACTGGAATCCTCCTTACACATCTTTCTCTTCAGGCACAACTGTTCACCTCGGGTCCATAGAGCAAGAGCATAAAACAGCGTGGACAACATTTATTTTAGACACTTCTAATGGTCTAACTAGAGCGGGAATAGAACGAATAAACGACTCCATTCGTACTTATGTTTGGTGTTTGCTAGGTTCGCAAGCACAAGCAAGATCGAACATAACTGATCCTTCTACTGGTTTTGATGCACAAAAACAGTACTTAGCAAATTTAGAGGACGCCATTAATTCTGCAGTTGATTTGCCTTCAAGTATTAAAAGGTACCAAAATGTTTTACAATACGCAAGATCGAAAGTAGACTTTGCTGTTGGCACTGGTTTATACATGCTGCCTTCTGACCTCAGACTCCAGATAGGAACAATAATAAACTACAGTAATGAAATCCTTGTGGCGGGCAAAGAACAGAAAGTCGGAAAAAAACGACATAAATTCTGAGCCAGTAATATTACAAACAATAAACAAACAAGTTGACCCTCCAAGAATAAGTCATCCAATCCCAAAGGCCGCTGAAGACGCGAACTCTGTTCACGATGACAAAAAAAAATAATGACCATGAATATGAAAAGACAGCACTTGCTATTGGATTAACTGGCCTAGGATTACTCCTTCTTTATCTTACTAAAAATTAACCCCACTATTAAGACAACTAATGTCCATAAGTGCTCGGCCATAAAGCCAACTACTTTGCTTGCAGTAGACAAAAGCCAGCTAACGACACTCCCTAATATACCAGGTAAAGAGTCTATGGCCTTAGTGGCTAATTTTTTTTAATAAACCCGCAAGATGATCAAGTTGTTTTTTTACCCATGATTTATCAGGCGGCGATGGAGGAGATGGTGGCGGAGGCACTGAATGTTGACCACCACCACCTGTAATAGCCAACACCAGTGTACTTATTGCAAATCCTAAGGCAGTTATAACACTTGCTAATGTGACGCCTTGCTCTCTAAACAGTGTTCTTATTCGTTCTGCTAACGTCGTGTCTTCATATAAAATTCTTTGGATAGTTTCTCTTATTCTGCTCACTTAAGTTCGTAATTGTTCTCGGTTAGTAGACAACACTTCTAGTCTTGCTGATCTCTCTTGTTCAAGATCATGTAGTCTTCGGGTTATTCTTTCTTTAATATCATGTCCTAAGTTGGAGTCGTCAGCCTCAACTAGTTTTTCTTTTTCTCTTTTTATATGCTCATCTAGTTCACCAGTTTTGCTAAATTGTTTGTTAATTCACCTCTGATGCTTCTCAAAGCATGATCAAGGCCGTTATTTCTCTTATAGGTAGCGGCGGATCGTGCATAGTTTTTAATGCTGTTTCTTCTGAAAAACTGGTTTCTGCTTCTATTGCTTGTATTATTTCGTCTGCTGTTTGATTTAAATCTTTAAGTTCTATGTTTTGTATTTGGTTATCTGTTGGGAGTTCTTGTAGTGTGTTTTGAAGTTTAGCAACTGCCTCCCCGTCTAATTTTGGTTTAGTAATGCCAAGGCGATTTTGTTCGCTCACACTGAGCCTTTGTCTAATTGTACTCTTTTTTAAAAAACTTTGATGGGTCTGGTTTAGTTGTAAGCTGAACAAGTTGTCCTTGGTCGTTTCTCACAAACAAATGGTCATCTTTTAGTTCAAAAGCATTAGGGTCTATAAATTCGGGAGGTTCTTGACCTAAACTTTGATAAAATGATCCGACCTTACTTTCTGTTAATTCACGCCGCAATGAGGGCAATGGATGTGTCAAAGGAGTCATTTCACTCATGTCGTCTGCACGATCAAAAACATCAAAATCTTCATCTTCAATGCCCACCATGTTTTTAAATAATTAACTTTTTATTTTGTTTTATAAAAAAAAATGTCACAAGCATATGGCTCAATTATTGACCCACATAGAAGACTGAAAGAGCCCTTTGGCGTGAAGGGAAATAAACAGAATATTATTGTTCCAAATAATCCATCTACTATTGATTCAGATCAAATTCTTACTGTTAAATTTCCAGACCTAGGAGCAGATGAAGTGATTGTGCCGGGATCTGCACGACTTACTTTCAAAATAGAACTCGAATCAGCAACAGACACAAGCAGGACAGTTGTACAGAATCTGGGACGGGCAATCGTTAAGAAAATTTCTATAAAACTTGAGGGGCAAGAAATATTTTCTTTACACAATGCAGACATATTTCTAATCTATTCTGATCTATGGCTAACCGAGAATGAAAGGGCCGATCTTGCGTTTCAAGGAATCGAAAATAACGAAGCACTAAAACACAGAATAGACGCCGAAGATGCTAAAGCCGGTAACAAGTATGAAGCTGTAAGTTTTGCTTATGGAAATCGCTTTTCCATACCCTTGGATTTTGAGTTGTTAAGTGCGCATGCGCCATACTTTCAAGGAGCATTAAAAGACAGATTGTCATATGAACTAACTTTTAATGAATACAAACGTGTCATTAAATCTACAGACACTGACGCAAAGTACAGCATTTTCGACATCTCGTTAGAGTTTGACATTGTTAGCAACCCTAACTTTAGCAAGGCTGATTGAGCAACAATATCAGTCAAAATTAGTAATATATTACGAAAGAGTGATTCATCATACTAAATATCCTAAAAGCAGGGCAGACACTATATGGAACTTTAGTTTTGGTGCCACAGCAAGATCCCTTAAAGGTATTGTATTGCTGTGTGAAGATGAAGAACCATTCAAAAGACAAAGTGGAAAGTTTATCAATCCTAAAATAACGAAAGTACAATGTTCAATTGAGGGTAGTCCTAATCAAATCTACGGTAGCGGGCTTAAACCTTATCAGCATTTTGATGAAATAAGAAGATTGTTTGAAGGCGGGAGGTGTAGAAATCCAACAGTAGACCTTGTGTCTAAAGATCTACACCTTCACAGTGTTAGACTTGATGATTATTTAACAACAAAATACGGTTTATGGATTGACCTAAGGTCGACAGAGGATAATCAGTTGCATGGGAGTGGGAGAACAGTTAAAGACGTGATAAACATTCAAATTGATAAAGAAAAAGATGGTGATAAACCACTTAATGTACATTTGTTTTTAATATATGATGCGCAGCTGAATATTCAAGATAACAGATTAAAAGATATCCAATACTAAATTATTTTTTTTATTTTTTAAAAAGCATGTCTGTTCAGGTTTATCTAAAAGTGCCCAAAGAAGAGATAGTAGGCAACTCTGTTGCTGTAGAAAGCCCTGACATAAAAACTTTCAGATTAACCAACATTACACAAATGCAACAAGAACTAGAGCAGGACCTTTCAAAATACAGTAAAACCAAACGAAGGTATTCTGCTGCCTTTAATGCTTTTACATATGTTAATACTAGAACATCGATTATTGGTGCTCTATCAGCAGGAATAAGTGTAGGTCTCTTAGCAACAGGCGTAGGTGCGCCGGCAGCTTTACTTCTAGGTGGTTTGTTTTTAACTCTTGGCCTGTGTTCATCAGCTATAAGTGCTGCCAGCAAAAAAAATAAAAACTAAACTCCAAAAGCACACAGCTATGGTTCAACTAATAACAGCTAAACTTAGTTCCTTCAAACTGTTAATAAATAAAGCACTAGTTGACTCAAACATCACGGATGAAGAATTTGGGCGTTTACAGGCTGATTTCGAGGACTACAAAAGACAAAAGTTTGATCTTCAAAGAAAGGCAAGGGCAACTTTTTCTCAACAACCAGACACCGACCAGATAAAAAAGGAATGTTTAAAAAGAGTAAACGAGACATTAAACTCTGTTCTAAACAGATCACATTAACAACGCCAAAGGGTTTATACTGTTTATGAGTCCAAGCACAAAAAGACCGTTGATATTGATTCTGACTAAGTATTTTTTTTCTTTAATTTAAATAAATATTTTGAGTTAGAAAAGAAACTCAACATCACTAAGAATATATGAAAGTCCTGACGCTTGGTTAGATGAATATTTAGAGGAAGAGCGTTTGTCAAGAGCTTTAAATGAAATTGATTTAGAAGTTATTGCTCCAACAAAAGTACAGGCAAGTGTTGCACATGCTATTTCTCAAGTTCCAGGTAAACTAACAATAGACCCGCCAGTTAAAGTAAGGTTAACTGTTTTAATCGACTATATAACAATACATGATGAAAATCTAGAAGTCTGGGTCTCAACTAAACAGCAGACTATTCTTTCCATAATGACTTTACACCTGGTTGGGCGGGCCAACTGCTTACACAGTTTGATGTAGCCTCTGAAGAAGCTAAAATGAGAGGCTCTGGTTGGACAGAGGGTAAAGTCTTAGAGATCAGATTAAAACAGTCTAAGTATGAACCGATTGTAGGCAAGTCTTACATTCCGCTACCCCCAGCATTGGTTGAAAAAAGAGCAGTTCTAAACATGAAGAATTCAGACAACAAATGTTTCATGTGGTGTGTTCTTGCAAGGCTGCATAGTCGCAAAAAGCAGAGAGAGTGTCTAACTATTGCTCTTACATCAAAGAGCTTAACTTCGACGGCATACTATTTCCTGTTAGCGTAGACAAAATTGATCAGTTTGAAGAACAGAACAAGCCAATAACTGTTAACGTATACACATGGTCTGAGGAAAAAAAATTTGGTGCCTATCAGAGTGTCTAAGAATAGTCCGTCGATTGGTGAACCAGACAAAAATCATGTAGACTTACTCCTGATGTCTTCACTGGCAGGGCTACCGCATTACACATTGATACGAACAATGAGTAGATTATTGGCGTATACTTCAAAGAATGAGCATAAACAAGAATTCTGTAGAAAATGTTTAACAAAAATTCCATCTGTTCAAGCCGCGAGTGAACATAAGAAACATTGTATTAGCCCAGTTGACTGTAATACAGAACTAATTATGCCGAGAGAAGGCAGTAAAGTTTGTTTTAAGAACTGGAAACGGCTGCAAACGAGTCCGTATGTTGTTTACGCAGATTTCGAATCACTCATTGTTCCTTATGAAGGACCAACCCCACATAAACTTCCAAAAACAGTTTTTAATGAATAATCACCAGATTTGTTCATTTGCTTTCATCATTGTCAGGTCGGATGGCGTCCATTCAAAGCCAGAATTATACAGAGGACTCGTGCTGCAGAATACTTTTTAAAACGCATGCAGCAAGTGCGTAATGACTGTTCTAATAATCTGAATTTATCTGAAATCAAGATGACACCTGAAGACCAAGAACAGTATAAATCAGCCACACCTTGTTGGATTTGTGGTTTAGATCTAACACCAGGCGCAACGAATCCAACAGTAAAAGACCATGATCACATTAGTGGAAAGTTCAGAGGGGCCGCACACAGTAAATGCAATCTTCAACTAAAGTTTGAACCAAAGACATGGAAGCTGCCTATATTCTTTCATAACTTGCGAGGCTACGACTCTCATCTTATATTGCAAGCAGTAACCAGCGCCTTTAGGGTATCATGTATTGCACAGTCATCAGAAAAGTACATGTGTTTCACTTTAAATAACCTGTCTTTTTATGACTCTATGCAACACCTGATGGGATCATTAGAGTCACTGGCTATGTCCTTAAGTCCTGCCCAATAACAGAAGAATATTTTGACCCACCACTTGTTAGAAAGGGTATTTATCCTTATGAGTACATGAACAGTTGGGAAAGGTTTGGCGAAGACTCACTTCCTCCTAAAGGTGCTTTCTTTTCTAGTCTTAAAGGAAAGGACATCAGTGACGCCGACTATCAGCATGCTCAAGAAGCATGGCATAAGTTAGAGTGTAAAACAATGGGAGACTATCATGATTCATATTTGATGGCAGATGTATGTTTGTTGGTGGACGTCTTTGAAAATTATAGAAAGACCTGCATGAAACATTACAGTTTAGATCCTGCGCATTATATTTCTGCGCCCGGGATGAGTTGGGACGCTTTCTTAAAATTTACTGGTGTACAGATTGACCTGTTGTCTGACCTGCCAATGCTTCAGATGATTGAAAACGGATTGTGCAGAGGAATTAGTATGGCGTCGCACCATTACTGTAAAGCAAACAACAAGTACCTAGATGATTATGATCCTGATAAGAAGTCTAACTATCTTATGTATTTAGATGCAAACAATCTGTATTGATGGGCAATGGTGCAATCACTTCCATTACGTAACTTTAAAATGTATAGTGGCGTCTCTGCGGGAGACATTCCTAATTTTGTAGAACAACTGCATACTCTTACAGCTGATCGTAAAAGAGGTCTCATTCTAGACGCTGACTTAGAATATCCTCATGAACTCCATGACCTGCATAATGACTATCCATTAGCAGCAGAAAGCCTAAAGATGACAAAAACAGAACCGCCTAAACTAGTGCCTAATCTTCGAGGCAAAAAAAAAATATGTATGTCATTACAGACTTCTACAATTTTATTTAAGGCATGGTTTAAAACTAACAGCTGTTCATCGTATACTTGCTTTTGACCAAGAACAGTTCATGAAACCATACATCATGAAGAACACTGATCTCAGAACTAAATCCACAGATGCATCAGAAAAAGACTTTTTTTAAGTTGATGAACAACAGCTGTTTTGGAAAGACTATGGAGAATCGCACAAGCACAAAGATGGCAGATTGGTCACCAGAGAGAACGACGCAATTAAGCTGACTTCAAAACCAAATTATCAGGACTTTAGAAGATTTCATGATCAGCTTTTTGGCATAATGATGAAGAAAAAGAAAGTCAAATTGGACAAACCTGTATTTGTTGGGTTTACTGTTTTAGAATTATCAAAGCTTTTGATGTTAGAATTTCTTTATGACTACTTTAAACCCTTGTATCCAGAGTCCAGAGTACTTTACACAGATACAGACAGTTTTGTTATAGATATCCCTACTGAAGACATCTATAAAGACATGGAAATAGAAGTAGCTAAAGGGCATGCAGGATGGTATGATACATCTGATTATCCTAAAGATTCGCCTTTGCATTCAACTGTTAATAAGAAGGTTTTAGGAAAGATGAAGGATGAATTATCTGGAGGGGTAATCAAGGAGTTTATTGGTTTAAGGTAAAAAATGTACAGTATTTCATGTCAAGAAAAAACCATCAAAAAAGCAAAGGGAATATCTCGCAGTGTTGTGCAATCAAGCATATCACATGACAACTACAAGGAAGCATTGTTCAATAAAAAGACTTTTCATCATGACAACGTAAAACTACGATCTAATCTACATGAGATCAACACAGCTGTTGTAACAAAGAAGTCATTAGATAAAACAAACACTAAACGAGTATTTGTTAATCCAGAGTTTTCATATGCAATTGGACACTGGAGAACAGAAGGCCTTTTATCATGAGCTTAACTACATAAACCCAAGCTTAATTACATCACTTTGCAATTCACCCATATTATTACTCATTACTGCTAAATGTGTTCGATTTTTTTTTTTATTTCAAGATATTCTTTTCCCCATTTTATCATTTCAATGCATTCTTTTTCCCATATCTGAAAATCAAAATTTGGGGTTTTGGTTTCTAGCCTTCTAGATTACTGGATACTGCTGCAATAATATTTTTAAGACCAAATAAATCTTGTATTAATTCCGAGACCTCTTTCTTTGCCATTCTTGCTTCCTTCTGTGCTTCCATTTTAGTTTCATGTAAGGATTCTTTCTTCTGAGCTTCCATTTCTAACTCAAATATATTTACGTAAATCAGTTAAAGCGGAACTGTGTCTGGTGGGATTATCTGCAGTTCTTCCTTCACAAAAGATCTTTGTGGGGCTGGTCGTTTTGTTGTGTCAGTTTCTCGTAAATAATACACAGGCGGATTCATTTTTACAATTTGTTTCATTTCATATGGGTCAACACTCCAAACTGGATCTGTTGCCCTGATGCGAGTGTCCCTTCTGCTTCTCCTGGTAAATAAAGGTACCTTACTTTCAAACCAAATGGTAATAGTTTGCTGGATGAAGACTCTTCAACGACATTTATTGTTTTTCGTTTGATTGCTTGTACTGGTTTTAGACCTGTTAATTTAAATTCTTCATTATTCATTGCGCGCAAAACTGAGGGCAGTCTTCTAACCCATTCTGTGTTGCGAGAATTGTCAATCAGCTCTCTGTGATACTGGTAGGAGAAAAGTCTTTCAGATAACTGTTTGTTAAAGTTTTCAACCAAAGCCTGTGATCTGTGAACTCCTGGGATGCCTCGTGTAATGGTAACTCTATGTTTTAACAATAATTGATTCACTTGGCCCTTAAATTCTTTTCCATCATCGACTTGAATCATGCGAGGATAAGTTAGCGGGCCTCGTTGATATATCAGTTGTATAGCAACAGCAACAGCAGAAGCACTCTTTTGTGTTAATGGTTCCACATCTTTGTATCTTGAAGCTATGTCAATGACTGTAAGTGCATACTTAAATCTTTTTCGTCTAATCGTATCATGAGGTAAATATAGAAGGTCCATTTGATGGGTGTCGTTTGGCGTTGTATTTACAAAGTGCGGCCTCTGTATTCGTTTAGGCGCTGGTAGATAAATTTGCCAAATTGCTTGTTTAGATAACCATTCCTTTGCTGTTTGTTCACTGACTCCCGCTGCTTGGCTTAGCTTTTTAACTGCAGTGATTCCCTTCCAATATCCTTTTGGCGAATAATAGATCTTGTTCATTTTTTATTCAGCCAATATTATGTGCAACAAAATACACAACGGTCATACCAAAGGCAATAAACAATATTTTTGCATCTTTTGTTTTTCTGATTGTTGATAAAAGTCACTGAATTTTGGTGGGGGCAATGTCTCGATTGGTTTGCCTGTTACTAGATAATATTCTTTTATTGCCTGATCAACATCTTTAAATGTGTAAGCTGCATGTCCCTGTTCTTTAAGTTTGTCATTAATGAAACCTAACTGCTTTATTCTCTGCTTTTCATAAGCGTCTTGTGCTGCAGCTAGTTGCTCCATAGCTTTATTATGTCTTTTTCTCTCGCCGTCATCATGTAGTTTACTAAATGCGTAATTACTTCCGCTAAAAGCAAGCGCATTAACCACTGCGCCACCATCATCATCACGAGTGAAGCCATTTTTATAAATGTATTTTTTTTTAATTTACATATTGATACTGTCTGGAATTATTCCTTGCTTAACTAGAAAATCTTTCGTAGCAAATGAAGCTGTAATAATAGCAATCAGTTTTGCTGAGTCTTCAAAGTGTAGTTTGCCAAGATCTGCCGGTTTTATTTTTAACAAGTTTTTACCAAGCATCGTGTATCCTACACTTAGGCCTCCAATAACAGCAGAATGGTATACAAGGTTGGTAACAGTTTTTTTCAGGGCTCATTTAAAAAAAAAATAATAATATAATATCTAATAAAAAACATGAACAGCGACGATCTACTAAACATTCCTGAACTTGTGATTGCAAATGATCAAGTTGATGACCAAGCTATTATGCCTAAAAAGGAAAGGCTGTATTCTTTGGCATCATGTGGAAAAACAAAACAGTACCTTTGAAATGAATTCAGCACAGAACAGATTCAACAGATGTCGCCGCAAAACATTCTAAAGTATCACAACAGGTATGAAGCGCAACTGGGGTCAAGAATGGTAAAAAGCGTCGGACAAACAGTTCTTAGTTTGTACACTAAACTAGTTAGTAGATTTGCTCCCATTGATTCTGAACAAGATTTTATGTATGATTTAACACAGGATCCAGTTTTAACAAAGTCATTAGAGTCTCTAGGATGTGATCTATATTACAGATTTGGAACATTACTGTCGCCAGTAATCATGGGATTAATTACTTTTAATCATATAGATTTATTTCCTTAAAAATGACCGAGCCAGAAAAACAGCAGAATCAGAATCAGAAAATACTGATGGAGAAAGTGACCAGTAAAAAGCTTCCTCATCCTGGGCGTGTTGCAGCAGGAAAAAAATTAGCAGAGTGGAACAAACAAACAAAAATAATGTTACAAGCACAAAATATAACTCATAATGAAAAAGTGACATCACCAACGCCAACGGTGTTGCCACAGCCAGTTATTATAAAAACACCAGAACAAGAACAAGTTGATTTAATTCCAACAACACCAAAGTCGTCATGGAATATTGAACTTAAAACAGTTGTCATTTTTGGGGTCATTGCTGCTGGGGGCGGTTATTACGGTTATAAAATATATAAACAACGCCAGCAAAAACCAAAGCAGTCCAAAAAATCTCAGCCACTAAATACAGAAGCCGAACAAAAAAGCATGCCAGAACCACCAACACCAAAACATCATTTTGATACATTTCAGATGCAATAATAATTATAAATTGACTTGAATAAGAACTTGGTTGTACTTAGAGGATGACTTAGTTATGATCTTGAGCTGACTTGATTAAGTACTTGAGCTGACTTGATTAAGAACTTGAGCTGACTTGATGAAGAACTTAAGGTGACTTGAGTAAAAACTTAAAGGTCACTTGAGTAAGAACTTAAAGGTCACTTGATTAAAACTTCAGATGACTTAAGTAAGAACTTATAGGTCACTTGATTAAGAACTTAGGATGACTTGAGTAAGAACTTAAAGGTCACTTGAGTAAGAACTTAAGGTGACTTGAGTAAGAACTTAAAGGGACTAAGACAACACAATGATAGTGTCAAAGTAAGTCAGCAGGCTAAGCTGCTTGTTTACCGACTGTGTGTCTCTGACACTGGTAATATGAGAAAGGCAAATGACGGGGGTCCACACCCCTAATTGCAGGTGCTGACAGTAAGAACTTGTAAAGGGAGGAGGTAAGAGCGGGCTCGCGGCACGCACATGACCAGTAACTTACACCCTGTTGGCTCGCAGCCAACGCAAATCAGCCCGTGTCAAATTACACAAAATTGCAGAGTCGGGGCGTCGTCGCGTGCCAGTGAGTATAAGCCTGCAGAGTTTTCCAAAAATCTAAATTTAGCCCTCCCCACCCTCAAGTAATATCTTCACATTTTATGTATTAAAAGCAGCATTTTTATATTCAATCTAATAAAGCATTTAAAATAAATTTTATTAAAAAGTAGTGACTAAAAAGTAATGTGAGATGCATTTTGTTATTTAGCTTTTAATTTTGTTTTACAGAAATAAAAAAAACAACTTTACACTAGGCAACTAGACACCATAATTAATTCTTTCGTTAAATATATATATATATATTGATATATATCTTAAACAACGCATGAGAATATGCTGTAGTTTTTTATTCTTGTTAGTCATGGTATTGCAAAAGTCTAGATTTGGCCCTCTTCCCTGCCCTAAAGTGATCTCTTCCAATTTCTGTTTGTAAGGAGTTTACTGATTAGAGAACGAGTAAATGCCGGGACTAGGGCGGCCGCCCAGAAAACGGTAAATCCGTTTGAGGGGCGGTTGAGCTAGTCCCGGCATTTACTCGTTCTCTACAGCATATCATGGAAAACATAAAAAGAGCAACACCATACAACAATATTTCAAAAAAAATCTATGCTCCACAGAAAAATGGTTAATATTATGCAAACCATACTTAGCAACTCTGAACACAAAAGTAGAGATAGTGAATAATTGCAGGCACAAGTGGAAATCTTTGCTAG
>CM065744.1:50257010-50272010 GCA_033310375.1 Conus canariensis
GCCAGAATCCCCCAGCAGCAGATCAGGAACTTCATCTGCAGCATGAGGAGGCGTTGTAGAGCTGTGATTGCAGCCCGTGGTGGTCACACACATTACTGAGAGTCCATTCATTCTCAATTCTACACAGACAGCAGTGGATTGTTCAGGTTGACTCTTCCCTTCCATGCCCTGTTTCAGGTGGCTTTTAGGGGTTGTGTCATTTGTCCATTCTGTTTCTTGGTTTTTCTGATGGAATTTCCCTCATTTTTAATTGGTTTGGATGAAATAATGACTGATTAACAGTATTTGACCGTTTGAGTTTTGATTGACAAATATTCTGGACCATTACAGTGTGTTGAATATCTGATCCCTAGCAAGTGTTGAGTGGTATATAGATAGAATATATGGCTAACCCTATGACAAGTTAGAAACTGAAGCCGTAAATAAAATAGTAAAGGCGTTGGGTTTAACTAATGTTTGGAGACTACATCATCCGACTGAAAAATCGTTTGCTTGGAGAAGATCAAATCCATTAATTGCATGTGGACTGATTTCATATTTTCTTCTGAAAACATTCTGCATCTCTGTCCACCTTCTGACCACGTAACTGTTCCTGGCTCGGATCGTAAGGGAGTAGTGTTAGAATCAAACGATAATTGTAGCTTTGTTTGTGGTCCGGGATTCTGACGTTTGAAAAGCAGTCACTAGAAAGAAAATCATTTGTTGAAACCTTGAACAGATTCTTAGATGTCTTTGGCAAAGGGAATGAAGAGGTAGGCTGTGTCGAAAAAAATGGAAGTTATGTAAAGTGGAAATCAGAAATTTTTGCACTGAATTCGGTAAATCATTATTGTGTAAAAAATAGAATGAATCATTAACACTACAAATGCAGTCCCCCCCCCCCCCCCCCCTCCTTTTTTTTTATTGATGATGGAGAGGTTGTTGGCCTTCGCTTGTTTCCCCCCACTATTTGATTGTTTGTCTTTGTGTTTGACTTTATTCAAGTTTAAAAGGCTGCGCCAGTCTTGAATAAAAGTTACTCTGAGTTAGGTTTTCTTATGGGAGCAAGAGTTACCCTACTTGTTTATTATTTATTGTTTACTGTTCCCTGCGTCACTTCATGTTCAATTTTGTTTCAATTAAATCGAGGTTACTTGTATTTGTTTCTGTCCGCCTTTGTGTTTGTCTTTTGATCTCCCATGCATCCTTGGGTGGATCCTCAAGCGTAGGCTCAAAGATTGTCCCCTACATTTGCATAATGTATTTAGATTTTCAGCAACTTTTTTCCTCCCCACATTTTCGTTTTGTTTCATTTACTACCCTTCGCTGGCTGCTTTGGGGGTGCTGTTGGATTCTTTTTTTGAACCCTTGGTGGTGAGAACACCACAGTATTATATACTGTGGTGTGTCTCTATTTGACGCCAGGAGCACAGACACAACAGCCGTGTCTCCCTGATGAGTCCGATCCAGCAGACGAAAGGCCTAGGAGCAGACAATACAAATAGGCCTGAATTCAAGAAGGATTACGATGGTTCCCTCATGCAGCTAGAGAAGAGTGTTCATATTCAAAATATATTTTCTTAGTTCTATGTCCCCATTTTCTTCATCTTCAACCCCCCCCCTCCCCCCACGCCTTCAGAGCAAATCTCTGCCAAGTCATTACTATGATGACAGGGGTTGCTGGCCTGCGTGTGTTTTCCCCCACTATTAGATTGTTCATCTTTGTATTTGTCTGACTTTATTCAAGTTGAAAAGGCGTGCCAGTCTTGAATAAAAGTTACTCTGAGTTAGATTTTCTTATGGGAGCAAGAGTTACCCTACTTGTTAATTGTTTATCTTTTTTGTTGTCGTTGTTGTTGGATAGTCGTATACTGTTCCAAACGTCTGCTGACATTCGGAACGATGAGTAGTGATGGGGCTGAAAAATCATGCTCGCGCGAAGTCAGTCAGTCTTGCTTTGCACGGGTTTGGTAATTAGTTATTTGAGAAATAGATGGGGAGGAAATGAGAGGGGATAGGGAAGAGAGAAATAGATGTGGGGGAAATGAGAGGGGATAGTGAAGAGATAAATAGATGTGGGGGAAATGAGAGGGGATACTGAAGACAGAAATAGCGAGGGGAAGGAAAAAGAGGAGGGGTGGCAAACGTTAAGCAATTATTCAGCCCGTCTTTATGGAGAGGTGAGGCAAATATAATGTTATGACTGCTGTTTCGGAATTCAACACGTAATATTGTATGTAAAAGACAACAACTGTATCATTTAAAACACGAGGTGTTGCCAATGACCCAGTCATTCATGGAGATTTTAAAACACACACACACACACACGCACACACACACACACACACACACACACACACACACACACACACACACACACACACACAACACAACACACACACACACACACACACACACACACACACACACACACACACACACACACACACGACGTGTATAAACAAATAGAATATATTATCTGATTGTTGTCATGATAAGTAAATAATGCCGCCGTTGCGAAGTGGTTAGCGCCGCGGACTCCCGGCTGGGAGGTCGTGGGTTCGAATCCCATCAGAGTCATGTGGGTTTTTCTGCCCCGACCGGCTCGTACCCAGAGTTGAGTTTGCTGCGGACTCAGTCGGGAAGACTGCGACCACACAGTCGAGTTTCATCCACTTAATGGATGCGTTTCTGAGAGTGTTGCTCAAGTTTCCTGACCAATACTGCAGGTGCCTGTATCTATCGGGCCTGGTTGACGCCAGGATATATTATGAAAGGAAGCGTAGAGTACAGCCCTGTCATGTAGTCTCAGACCGAAATGGAAATCCATAGCATCATCTTAATCATCCTCATTCTCATCGATCAGCATTAAAAAAAAAATGTCTCAAGGTCTGTGGCCATTCATGCCCTGCTCTCATGGTGACCTCAGTTTTGATGTCCTCTCCACGTCTGTGGCCTTCGTCTTGTTCCGTTGGGGTCACCGGTATCGGCGGATCCATGGGGGCTGTCGTTGGACGGACATGGTGGCGCCCCCCGGAGGGAGAGCTCACTCACGCCGGCTCCGCGACTAAGTAATTATTGTCGTCAGTAGGGGGTTTAGTAGGTGGTGTCCTGCGTATGTTAGACCAGAACAGGCGCCACTGAACACCACCGAAGTGACTCGGCAGCGGTGCAGTGTCTCCTCCGGTGGGTTGCCTCTTGACGACTTCACATTGACTGCTCCCTGTGGATTGCCGGTGCCGGGGCTGCGGCGGGCCGACCGGGCTGTGGCTGTGGACGGGGTGTCGGAATGAGCGGCGTGGGTGCACTGCCTCTGAGGTAGTGCAGAGGTTGGGACAGCAAAAAAAAAAAAAAGAAGTAAATAATGCATTCTGAATGTCTTTAATCATAGACGATAAACGTAGGAACGACTCCAAACCTGCATCCTGCATATCTGAAAATCATGAGCTATCTTCTGTTATGGTCTTGTTGTCCAAACCATCCAGGCGCTGTATAACACCGCCAGCAGCGCAGTCCTCTTCAACAACCAGATAGGGGACTACTTCAAGACCACAGTTGGAGTCCGTCAAGGCTGCCTGCTATCTCCCGTACTGTTCAATCTCTTCCTAGAAAACATCATGCGTGAAACCCTCCATGACTTCCACTCCACTGTCTCCATCGGAGGAAGAACCATCAATAATCTGAGGTTCGCAGATGACATCGACCTGATGGGTGGCAGCAACGAAGAACTACAAGACCTGACAAAGAGACTGGAAGAAAGGGCAGGTGCATATGGAATGGAAGTGAGCACAGAAAAAAGCAAAGTCCTGGTCAACAGCACAACCAACACTTATGCTGAAATCTACATGAATGGGCAACAGCTTGAAGAAGTGGACGCTTTCAAATACCTTGGCGCCACTCTTACCAAAGACGGTCGCTCTACAACAGAAATCAAGACCAGACTACCAATTGCAACAGCAGCAATGGCAAAGCTAAACAAGATCTGGAAGAGCAGGGAGATCAGCTTTCCTACGAAGATGAAACTGTACAAATCCCTGGTGCTGTCCATCCTGCTGTATGGCTGCGAAAGCTGGACCATGACAGCAGAGACCACCAAGAGAATCAAGACGTTTGAAACTAAATGGTTCAGGCGCTTGCTCGGGATCCCTTGGCAAGACCGGAAGACGAACGACCTTGTGAGGAGCCAAATAACATCACTTGCAGGCCCCCAAGAACCCCTCTTGGCAATAGTCAAGAAGAGGAAGCTGTCGTGGTTCGGGCATGTCATACGCCACAACTCACTGCCCAAAACAGTCCTCCAGGGCACGCTGGAAGGCGGCAGACGAAGGGGACGACAAGCCAAATGCTGGATGGACAACATCAAAGAATGGACCAGGATGGATGGCCCCACGCTGATGCGACAGGCAGAGGACAGGGCCGGATGGCGGCGCCTGGCTTCGAGAGTGTCTCTCATCTCTCCTCTACGCCCATCATGGGCAAGAGAATGATGATGATGATGATGTACATGGTATAATGTGTGTGTGTGTGTGTGTGTGTGTGTGTGTGTGTGTGTGTGTGTGTGTGTGTGTGTGTGTGTTTAACAAATCTAAAAGAAATGTTAGCGAACCGCCCAAAAACGAGAAAAAACGTATCACAAGACAAAACACGACGCGTTTTGACCTCTTAGGCCTTCTTCGGGCAAGATACAAAACAAATATTACAACGAAAAAGAACGAATAATCACTTATCTTCGATCACTTCAGCGCAAAATAGGCGTTGAATGGAAACGAGGCTGCCAAAAGGGAGATTATATGTGGGTTAAGGCTATACCGAAAATAATTACATTATTTATGGTAATGATGAGGATAAAAAAAGAGAAAAAAATGAAGACCGGTTTACTACCACTTTTGGTGATAATATGACAATAGCAGTTGTAGTATGGGAGAAAGGAAAATAGGTTAGGTGATTTTTAAACAGCGTTGTTGCCGTGGCAACAGTTTTAGCGGCAATGGCGATAGTGATGCTAATGGTAGTGTTGGTAATATCAATACTAAAAATCGTATTAATGATGGTAATAATTCTACTGAAAAATAACACATGATCTCTCTCTCTCTCTCTCTGTCTCTCTCTCTCTCTCTCTTCTCTTTCTCTCTCTCTCTCTCTCTCTCTCTCTCTCTCTCTCTCTCTCTTAATTACAAATTAATGTGAATGAGAGTCTAGATAAATTTGTCAGTGCTTTGTGCGGAGCCGCAGCTTGTATGGTTCGAGTTATTTGTAGAGGCAGCAGAACATACAATGACTGGTTTGATAATGAGTGCGAACGAAAGAAACAGGAAGTTAAAGGGTTATTAAAAAGATTTCAGAGATGCAAAACAGCCAAGGATAAAAGTAAGAAAAGAGAAGAATACGCTGTATCACGTAAAGAGTATGTTACGCTAAGGAAAAGAAAGTTGGTTAAAGAAACTAAAAAGTTCAGTCAGTGATTCTAAAATATTCTGGTCAGTGATAAGATCTGTAAATAAAAAGAGTTTTGCGTATAACGAAATCTCAGTTCAACAGTGGCATGACCATTTTGGGGGCGTTTTTCATAGTTTTGATAATAAAAGTATGGAAGAAGAGACCGGTGTGGTAGAAGAGAATGAAATTGAGCCATTATTTAATCAACCTATTTCCAGTGAAGAAGTCGTTGCTGGTATTAAACATTTAAAATTAGGAAAGAGTGCAGGACCAGATAGAATCGTAGCAGAAATGTTGAAGAATGCAAACACAACTGTAATCGATTTCCATGTTCATTTATTTGCCTAACTTTTTGATAATGGTATCTTTCCATCAGAGTGGACTAAATCAATTATTGTACCAATTCATAAAAAAAAGAAGACGTGAACAATCCCGACAACTATCGTGGAGTATCACTTACCAGCATTTTAAGTAAAATCTACACTCACATACTAAATACAAGATTAACTGAATGGGCTGAAACTGAAGAAAAAATAGTGGAAGAACAAGCAGGTTTTAGAGCCAGTTACAGCACCATAGACCATATATTTACACTGTATTCTTTGATTCAAAAACATCGAAGCTCCACATTGCATTTGCAGATTTTAAGAAGGCCTTTGACTCGGTAAATCGGAATGCTCTGTGGAATGTACTCCGTAAAAGTGGTGTTAATAGTAAATTGTACATGGCTATTAGAGGGGTCTACAAGTCAGTGCTGGCATGTGTGCGTGTGAAGAGTGAGTATTCAGATTATTTTGATTGTCCAAATGGAGTAAAACAGGATGCTTGTTGAGTCCACAGTTGTTTTCTTTTTTCATAAACGAACTGGCTGTGGAATTGTGCCGCAACGGCAGACATGGTATCCAGGTAATACCTGGAGCAGTTGAATTAGTTTTATTACTGTATACTGATGATGTTGTTCTTCTGTCCGGAACAGTTGTAGGTTTGCAAAACCAACTAAATGTATTGAAAGAAGAAGCAGATCGCTTAGGTTTATCAGTTAACTTGGATAAGACAAATATAGTGGTCTTTAGAATCGGTGGCCACCTATCAGTGTGTGAAAAATGGTCTTATGGAAATGCAGACGTTCAAGTAGTTAATTCATATAAATATCTTGGAATGATATTTTCAACAAAATTAACTGTCCGTTACGCATGGGAAGAATCTCTAAGAAAAGGGAAAAAGGTACTATTGAAATTCTGAAATCCCTGAGAAAACTGAATTGTACAGACTGTAGTATATTTTGGAAAATGTTTGATACACAGATAAAACCTCTTCTTACATATGCAGCTGAAATTTGGGGCTTACATGAAAATTCGATGATGGAAAAAGTACATACGTATGCTATGAAGCGTTCCCTTCAAGTACTTATTCATTCATCCAACACCGTTTTATATAGAGAGATGGGCAGATACCCTTTGTACGTAAGTACATTTGTGAAATGTATTAAGTGCTGGTTGAAGATCTTGAAGCTACCCCAGTCCCGTTTTAGCAGGCAAGCCTATGATATGATGCTTTTAGAAATGGAAAAAGGTAAAGAAAATCCTTTCAGAACAGGGTTTTGGAATAGTGTGGATGGCCCAGGAAGTGGGGAATGAACAACAGTTTATTGCAGAATTTAAAGACAGGCTTATTTGTTCTTTTAAACAGAACTGGCACTAAGATATGGAAAGTAAAGAAAAGTATCGCTGGTTTATCTCATTTAAGAATGTTTCATTCTGAAAAGTTTCTCAATGTCATAACAGATATATGGCACAGAATAAATTACGCAAGATTTAGGTTGAGAACTTTAGGTTTTAATGCGAACAAAAGTTGTTTGAATGTGAAACATCCACAGAATCTCCTTGTCCTGCATGTAGACACATTATGGATGACGAAGAACACTTTCTGTTCCACTGTACTGCTTATAATGAAGTGCGGACAAATTGTTCATTTTTCCAGTTTGATATAGCGAAAAGACAAAATGTTGCTGTCGCGTTATCATCAGATGATGAACTTGTAATTAAATCGGTTGCGAAATTCATCGCAGAAGCATTGACAATTAGACAGATGAAGAGTAGTGAAATTTAAGACAATGCATTATAAGAGATATCTGAATGAATATTATCATTCATCGCAAGTGGAAGAGATCAGTAAGATATACTGTCATTTGATCAAGTGGATGGTCGAGTCAGTCATAAGGTTTTTTGTTTGTTTGTTTGTTTTTTGTTGTTTTTTTTTCTCCCCTAATTGCATTACTCCTGTGCGTGAGGACATAAGGAAATGTTATGAATTTATTTGTTTTTAACCTTTGATTTGGTGCACACTAGGAATGAATGTGTACTATTTGTTTGCAGGAAAGGAAGAGGGAAATGTTATTGTTCTCCCCCCTTTTCAAAAGACCTCTTTGGTAATGACAATAAAATATCAAAGTGTCAAAGTGTCAAGTCTCTCTCTCTCTCTCTCTCTCTCTCTCTCTCTTCTCTCTCTCTCTCTCCTCTCTCTCTCTCTCTCTCTCTCTCTCTCTCTCCTCTCTCCGGGGGTTGCAACCTTGCCGTGGTCAGAGGGCTTGCGTGGTCCAGTGATCTTTTAGGCTTTGCTGACGGGGGCATCAATACTCGACTAGATGGTCAGTTGTTGTCAACGCTTCTAGGCCTGTATAGCCAAGTTGCTGACTGGCCAAGCATTACGTGGTAGGAATTGATGCCCCTGGTAGGGTCTCCCATGTCAGAAAGGTTAGGAGTGTGGGCCCAGACAAATAGTAACCCACCTTTTCCTATTCTGTCTTCTGCCTTTCTTAACGGATCTTTTCTTTCTTCATCTCCCCTTCAAGCCTTCTTTTCCACGCTCTCTTTTCTCTGATACTCGAGTCGCTGCCGTAAGCAGCGGGGAAGCCCAAGTTACAGTTACCTGGCGAGGGGCTGAGTGGCTGATCCCAATTCAGTCGCTAAGGTGCACTGTCTGGTTTTCATGTGGGGCAGTACCAGGCTCACGGACGCCATACTATGGCCATCCATTGTCCCTTCCCTAGCACGGCAGCTCTCCTGGGGTGACCGTTTATCTCTGCTGGTATTTAAAACCTTCATGGCCTCAATAAACACCAAAACAGGAAAAAGAAGAAAACTGGGTTCCGACCCTTCCAGGGATACGGACTCGGATTCAGACACAGAAGTCCGGACGATGATAGGGGCATGGCCGTCTTGGCTGATTATCCAGTCGGCGGATAGCGAGCGACCCATTACTAAGTTGAGTCCTTTTGCTGTTGCAAAGGGGCTGAAAGGTCTTGCACGTGCAGAGCCGAAATCAGTGAAGAGGTTGAGGGATGGTTCCTTACTGGTGCAGGTCGACCGAAACGTCCACTCGGAGAACTTATTGAGATCAGAAAGTCTTGTAAATTACCTGATCCAGGTGTCCCCTCACAAAAGTCTCAACTCCTCGAAAGGTATCATCCGTTGCCGAGAGTTGTTTGGGATATCTGAGGGAGAGATAAAGGCTGAGTTGGCTGACCAAGGAGTGGTCGAGGTCAGGAGGGCGACTTTTCGGAAAGGTGCGGAGAGGAAACCCACCAACACTCTGTTCCTCACCTTTGCTAAACCGACTCTTCCAGAGTCCATAAAGGTGGGGTACCTGAGAGTGAAAGTAGCCCTGTATGTGTCATCCCCACTGAGGTTCTTCAAATGTCAACGGTTTGGACATGTCAAAGAGAAATGCCCGGGAGAGGAGGTGTGTGCCACCTGCAGCAAAACAGTTCATGATGGAGGATGTAAATCCGCGAAATGCGTGAACTGCGATGGTGACCACCCTTCTTTTTCAAGAGACTGCCCTGTTTAGCGAATCGAAAGCGAAATCCAGCGAGTTAAAACAGAAAAAAGATCTCGTTCTTTGAAGCAAAACAGTTGGTGCAGGAGCAGAAGGGAACCTCGCTCCTTTTCTCGACAGTGGTCAAAAATCGCTTAGAGTACCTCAGGTAGAAGTAGGCGTTCAGACAAACCCATGTGGTCTTGAACCTCTGAAATGTCTTCTAGCTTCAAGGAAAAACGGCTGTTGGTGGGGGCCTTACACCCACGAAAGGATGCACTTCCAGTGCATCCACTAAGCCTGCAGCTGCGCGGGCTGCCCAGCAACGGGGTCGCCCCGAGACGGCCCCCAAGCCGAGACCTCCTCCCAAGGGAGGATCCCCGACAGTGGCTTCAGGCAGGGTGGCGTTGGTGGAGTGCAGGGAAAGCCTCCACCAGCGCCATCAAAACCATTGGGTTCTTCCCCTTCAGGGAAGAAAAAACTTACGATTCCACCAGACAGACTGAAAAATGCGGAGCTGAAACTGCAAAATACATTTGATGCTCTATATGACGAAGAGGAAGAGGACATAGACATGGATGATTAAGATCCTCATCCACAATGGATACAGTCTTGCAATGGAATATCAGGGGACTGTCTTCCAATTATGAAGAATTGCAGCTGTTGTGCCGTGAGGCTAGGCCGATGCTAGTTTCACTGCAAGAAACTCTACTGAAGTCTGACAAAACTTTTTCACTTTCTGGCTACAGCTTTCTAAACTAACCTGCACAATCTGTTGAACATGGCGTTTCTGGTGGAGTAGCTTTATTCATTCACAACTCTGTTCTGTACAGCCCAGTTGCTCTGCATACTCCGCTTCAGGCAGTGGCAGCTCAGGTTACTCTTCACAAAACAGTTACTGTCTGTAGCTTGTATCTGTCTCCAAATATCTGCGTCACTAAACAGGACCTCATTTCACTCTTGGAGTAGCTTCCCAGACCTTTCCTGCTGTTGGGGGATCTGAATGGCCACTCTCCTCTATGGGGAAGTGAGAGATCATCACCAAGGGGTCTGCTTTTAGAGGAAGTGTTTTCGGAGCTTGATCTGTGTGTCCTGAATGGGAAATCGCCAACTTACTTTCACTCCGCTAATGGCACCACATCTTGTCTGGATCTTTCTGTCTGTGACCCATCTTTGTTTTGAGATTTTGTTTGGGAGGTTGATGAGGACCTGCATGGTAGCGACCACTTTCCTGTGTTGCTTCAGTATATGAATGCAGAGAGTGAGTCTTTACCAGAACGCCTCAATTTCAACAAAGCAGATTGGGACCTCTTTGCCACTAAATTTCTTATGGATCTGGAAGAGGACAAGATCCTGCAAAGTGAAGATCCGGCAGGAAGTCTTTCAGATTTCATACTGAATTGCGCAAAGTCAACCATCCAACATCTTCCAAGAAGCCCCTAACGCCAAAAGTTCCTTGGTTCAACACTGAATGTAAGGAAATTAACAAAATCCGCAAAAGAGCTCAACGTCGGGTTTCTTGCAGACCTTCGATGCCCGACGTCCGAGCGCATCAGAGACTGAGGGCCAAATCCAAACACATTTATAAGACCAGTAAACGTTTATCTTGGAAACAGTTTTGCTCAAGTCTCACATCCAAAACATCGAAGAAAAAAGTGTGGAAAATCATCAAGAAAATTAAAGGGAAGAACACCTGTCCCACTGTGAACCATCTCAAGTTTTCTAACTCTTTAATAACTGAGAAAAAAAGCAGTTGCTAATCTGCTTGCTTCAACCATTGAAAAGAATTCCTTGTCTTCTAACAAATCAGCCAGTTTTGTCAAAAACAAAACCCTTAAAGAAAAATCACCCTGCAACTTTTCGTCAGACAACATGGAAGACTACAATCTTCCTTTCACGTTAAACGAATTGAAATCCGCCTTACTTTCCTGCAGCGATTGCTCTCTGGGTATAGATGAAATCCATTATAAACTTTTGAAACATCTTCCACAACAAGGTCTGCACATCCTGCTACATGTATACAACCATGTATGGACTACTGGATTCTTTCCACCTTCTTGGCGAAAAGCCCTCATCATTCCCATTCCCAAACCTGGAAAAGATCTTTCTAACCCATCAAACTACCGTCCGATAGCTTTGACCAGCTGTGTCTGTAAACTGATGGAGAAAATGGGCAATGCTAGACTCATGTGGAAACTCGAAACCGACGGCCTTTTGGCGAAAGAACAGTGTGGTTTCCACAAACATCGAACCACAGTTGACCATTTGATCCGTCTGGAATCTACGCTTCGGAACGCCTTTCTGAACAAACAACACACAGTGGCTATTTTCTTCGACTTGGAGAAGGCCTACAATACCACCTGGAAATCTGGGATTCTTCATGATCTCCATGATCTTGGTTTTCCGGGTCATCTTCCACTTTTCATTCAAATTTTTTGGGCAAAACGACAGTTTCAGGCCCGGGTTGGCACTACTCTCTCTGATGTTCATGAGCAGGAATTGGGTGTTCCACAAGGGAGCATACTGTCTCCTGCCCTCTTTAGCATCAAGATTAACAACATTGTCAAATCAGTTCAGCAGGGTTCAGACTGCTCATTGTTTGTGGATGATTTTGCTGTCTACGCAACTGGAAGCCTGTACCCGAGTATCCAGGGCAGGCTCCAGCTTTGTGTGGATAAAATTCATCAGTGGGCGGATGAAAACGGCTTCACTTTTTCTCCTACAAAGACACAGTGCATTCATTTCCATAATTTCCGTCAGTTTTTTTTTTCCAGATCCTGTAATTCAAATAGGGAAATCTCCCATTCCAGCTGTCAAAGAGGCCAAATTCCTAGGAGTTATTTTTGACCAAAAACTCAACTTTCTCAGCCACATTAAAAACCTCAAAACTGCTTGCCAGAAAGCTCTGAATATTCTGCGGGTCGTAGCGCACACTGACTGGGGCGCTGATAAGAAAACTTTGCTGCACCTCTACAGAGCCTTGGTCCGTTCCAAACTGGACTATGGTTGTGCTGTGTACGGCTCTGCAAGACCTTCTTATCTGAAACTCTTGGATCCTATCCACCATCAAGGGCTTCGTCTCTGTCTTGGAGCATTCCACACCACCCCTGTGTACAGCCTGTACGCAGAGGCAGGTAAACCCTCACTGTCCAACCATAGGCTGAAACTGTCTTTGAATTACTACATCAGACTGTTCTCGGAACCGGAAAACCCCGCCTATGACTGTGTCTTTGACCCTCCGTTCCAAAGGAAATTCGAAAACAACCCTAACTGTATTCCGTCGTTTGGTCTTCGTATGCAGCCTCACACGCAGAATGCAGGTCTAGACCTAGGAGTTGTGTCTGATTTTTCCAAGTTTCCAGATCAACCTCCGTGGACCTTTTTCACACCAGAGATTCGTTTTGATCTTGCAGCTTTTCGCAAAGAGTCTACCAGCTCTCTGGCGTACAAGGCATTGTATGCTGACCTCTGTTCGAAATTCCTATCCTATCAGAAAATTTTCACTGACGGTTCCAAGTCTGAAGATGAAGTGGCCTGTGCAGCCTATTGCCCTGGTGCTCCTTCTTGAATACTGTTAGAACATATTCCTTCAGATGCTTCTGCTTACTCTGCTGAACTTACAGCTCTGGTTCTAGTACTGAGAATATTCTCTCAATCTAAGACGAGGGACTTTCGGTTCTGTCAGACTCACTGTCAGCGTTGGAGGCCATAGCTGGCCGCAACCTTCAGCATCCCGAACTTTTACACTTCTTTGAACTTTTGACCAAGTTGAAAGCGGATGGTTACAACATTATTCTGGCTTGGATTCCTGGACATGTTGACATCAAAGGGAACGAAATGGTTAATCGTTTAGCAAAAAATGCCACAACAGAGAAACTGTCAAACATATATATCCCCTGCTCAGATCTGAAACCCAAAATTAACGATTATGTCAGAGACCTCTGGCAGGAGGATTGGAATACACAGACGGATAACAAACTCTTTCAGATCCGTCCAAACCTTAAGGAGTTCCTCTCATCTACATCTGGTGGTCGTAAAGAAGAAACAGTCCTGTGCCGGTTGCACACCGGCCATTCGTATTTTGCCCATTCATACCTTTTAAAGAGTGAAGAAGCTCTGTGGTGCATTCCATGTCATGCCACTCACAATGAAACATGTTGTTTTAGAGTGTTGGAGCTTGCACGATGTGAGACACAAACATTTTACAGCAGATTCCATGAAAACCTTGTTCAGAGATGTTCCGCCTGACGCGATCTTTGAGTTCTTGAAAGAGATAAACATTTTTCATCGGATCTGAGATTTTACGGTGGAAAGATTTTTAACGAACTTTCGGATGTTTTTTGTTTGTTTGTTTGTTTGTTTTTTTAATGTATTTTAAAGAATTGTGTGAATGAATGGCTTGTGAGTTGATTGTAACATGATGACAGCCCTGATTTGGCCCTTTGCGGTTGGCTGGGCTGTAAGCAACATTATCCTCTCTCTCTCTCTCTCTCTCTCTCTCTCTCTCTCTCTCTCTCTCTTCTCTCTTTCTCTCTCTGTCCTTCCTACCCTTATTTTCTCGTGTTCCCCGTAGCTTAGTACCCTTCCACCATTGTCTTTTCTCTAACCATTGGAACTGTGGTGAGCTGTTTAAAAAAAAATGTGAACGGAGGCTGCTACATGCGATTCAATCATTAAGGTCCCTTGAGGAAGGCCAAAGACGTCGAAATATTGGGAAATATTCAACGTGATTGTTGTTGAGTTCTCTGTTTGGATGTTTATATATATATATATATATATATATATATATATATATATTTTTTTTTTTTTTTTTTTTTTTTTTTTTTTGTTGTTGTTAAAAGGTCAGGTTTAAAATACTATCTACAGCGCTGTTTCATGCGGATGCAATCGTCAGGATGTGATGGGTCTGTGCTGCCGGTGTTTTATAACTGCTTGTGTTGTCTGTCATCACGTGCTGTCTGTGTTTTTCGTGTGTTTCTGATTCTTGTTCACTGACAGGAATTTCCACTTGTGCCTGCGGTTGTTAACTATTTCTATCCTGGTATTTAAAGTTGCCAGTTGTGGTTTGCATAGTATTATGTACTTTTCTGTTGAGCATAGGTTACATCTTTTTGAAATATTGTTGTATGGTGCTGCTCTTTCTATGATTTTCCAGGATATATTGTAGTCTATTTGTTTGTCTTTGAGCTTCCAGATGTGTTTACTCAATTCTGTTTGGTTTTTGTATCTTTCTTTGTTAAATGACTGTTTGTGGTTTGCATATCTAGTTTTAAATTGGTTTTCAGTGATACCTATATATGTTTCTTCTGCGTTCTCTGATGTTACAGTGGCGTGGTACACAATGCTGTTGTAGAGGCATTCATTGCTCAGAGGGCACTGTTCTTTCTTGATACAGTTGCAGGATTTCCTTTCATCACCCTCGTTTTTCTCTATACTGCTTTTCATTTTGTTGGTTGAATCAATGATGTTTGTAAGGTTGGGCATACATGAGTATGATAATTTGATGCTGTTTTTGTTGAATATCTTGGATAATTTGTGCTCTTTTGGGAATGATGATGTTAGAATTCTAAAGAATTCTTTCCCTATATTTGTTTTTACTCTTCCGTCATATGGGGGGTTGTACCATATGATCTTCCTTTTCCTGTTCTTCTTGTGTCTGCTCATGTCATTATCTGGGTCATATTGTAGTTTGTAGTTGTAGCCACTTTTGTGTAACGCTTCTTGATATTCAGCTGCAGCGTTATTGAATGCTGTTTCATTACATGACAG
>CM065744.1:50277010-50287010 GCA_033310375.1 Conus canariensis
CGTTAGCTGTGACCTTGCATGTTTCTCAGCAATGCGGCTATATTAGCTGTGACCCATGTTTTCTACTCAATGCAGCTACATCAGCTGTGACCTTACATGTTTCTCAGCAATGCGGCTATATTAGCTGTGACCCATGTTTTCTACTCAATGCAGCTACATCAGCTGTGACCTTGCATATATATATTATATATATATATATAATATATATATATATATTTGTGGCTGATGCTTCTCGTTAGGTCCCATGGCAATAGATAGCTGTTCTTTCATCCTCTCACCCATCTTCCTTCCCCTTGATCAACATGCTTTCTCTTTCACACTCTTCCCGCATACATGCAACACATGACACAAAGATGTTATATTGCGCTTAGGTCCACTCCACGAGGAATGAAAATATAATGTGTCAGTTCATCATATACAAGAATTGTACCCAGTGGGTATATGGACAGGTACATATGATAGTGAACCTGTAAACATCAGATTTCTTTTTATCTAGTAATTTCTTGACTTTACGTCCCATTCTTTCAAGTGCTTTTCTCTGATCACTTTGTTAAGTGAGGAATTCAACGCATAAATTCAACCTTATCTTCAATTGGACAATCCCTTTTGTTTGTCAGGTAACGGAATTCAACGATTAAACTCACCCATAGCTTTAAAAGGACAATACGTTTGTTTGCCAGGTAACTGAATTCAACATTTACGTTACCAAAGATTCAAAAGGACAATACCCTTTGTTTGCCAGGTAACGGCTAATAATCAAGTATTTCTTTTGATTTCTGACCAGCGCTTTGCACCAATTTCTTTCTGACACTGCTGAAGGGGGTTAAAAACATCAATTCCCCTGGGATCTGAACTTTGAGTTTGACTGAAGGGGGGAAAGCGCCAGCGCCAGCGCCTTTGAATGAAGGGGTGGGAGGGTGGGAATTTTTTCGGAGAGCAGAGAGTGCGTCTTCACTGCTAGCGTGTTACTTCGAAAAGGAAGCGCTTATCCGCGTGCCCGACCTGCATTAAGAATTTTGTCTTACCGGAAGATACCGGAGTGCTTTTACGCATGCCTGGCCTGCTTTAAGAATTTTGTCTTACCGGAAAATACTGGAATAATCGCATTCCGCCACAAATTCCCTTATGTCCCATAAGAACTTTTGTGGCTGATGCTTCTCGTCAGGTCCCATGGCAATTGATAGCTGTTCTTTCATCCTCTCACCCATCTTCCTTCCCCTTGATCAACATGCTTTCTCTTTCACACTCTTCCCGCATACATGCAACACATGACACAAAGATGTTATATTGCGCTTAGGTCCACTCCACGAGGAATGAAAATATAATGTGTCAGTTCATCATATACAAGCATTGTACCCAGTGGGTATATGGACAGGTACATATGATAGTGAACCTGTAAACATCAGATTTCTTTTTATCTAGTAATTTCTTGACTTTACGTCCCATTCTTTCAAGTGCTTTTCTCTGATCACTTTGTTAAGTGAGGAATTCAACGCATAAATTCAACCTTATCTTCAATTGGACAATCCCTTTTGTTTGTCAGGTAACGGAATTCAACGATTAAACTCACCCATAGCTTTAAAAGGACAATACGTTTGTTTGCCAGGTAACTGAATTCAACATTTACGTTACCAAAGATTCAAAAGGACAATACCCTTTGTTTGCCAGGTAACGGCTAATAATCAAGTATTTCTTTTGATTTCTGACCAGCGCTTTGCACCAATTTCTTTCTGACACTGCTGAAGGGGGTTAAAAACATCAATTCCCCTGGGATCTGAACTTTGAGTTTGACTGAAGGGGGGAAAGCGCCAGCGCCAGCGCCTTTGAATGAAGGGGTGGGAGGGTGGGAATTTTTTCGGAGAGCAGAGAGTGCGTCTTCACTGCTAGCGTGTTACTTCGAAAAGGAAGCGCTTATCCGCGTGCCCGACCTGCATTAAGAATTTTGTCTTACCGGAAGATACCGGAGTGCTTTTACGCATGCCTGGCCTGCTTTAAGAATTTTGTCTTACCGGAAAATACTGGAATAATCGCATTCCGCCACAAATTCCCTTATGTCCCATAAGAACTTTTGTGGCTGATGCTTCTCGTCAGGTCCCATGGCAATTGATAGCTGTTCTTTCATCCTCTCACCCATCTTCCTTCCCCTTGATCAACATGCTTTCTCTTTCACACTCTTCCCGCATACATGCAACACATGACACAAAGATGTTATATTGCGCTTAGGTCCACTCCACGAGGAGTGAAAATATAATGTGTCAGTTCATCATATACAAGCATTGTACCCAGTGGGTATATGGACAGGTACATATGATAGTGAACCTGTAAACATCAGATTTCTTTTTATCTAGTAATTTCTTGACTTTACGTCCCATTCTTTCAAGTGCTTTTCTCTGATCACTTTGTTAAGTGAGGAATTCAACGCATAAATTCAACCTTATCTTCAATTGGACAATCCTTTTGTTTGTCAGGTAACGGAATTCAACGATTAAACTCACCCATAGCTTTAAAAGGACAATACGTTTGTTTGCCAGGTAACTGAATTCAACATTTACGTCACCAAAGATTCAAAAGGACAATACCCTTTGTTTGCCAGGTAACGGCTAGTAATCAAGTATTTCTTTTGATTTCTGACCAGCGCTTTGCACCAATTTCTTTCTGACACTGCTGAAGGGGGTTAAAAACATCAATTCCCCTGGGATCTGAACTTTGAGTTTGACTGAAGGGGGGAAAGCGCCATGAGACACTTCTTGCTCATTTTGAGCATGAAGTGTTGACCCCCGAGTCATAATCGAAAGGTAGTGGACCTAAGCGCATTGACTGTCTAAAGTAGGATTACGAAACCATAAAATTAACAATAATAATGACAATTACTATAGCACCCACCCTAACCACGTAGGCTGGCAGGTGCTTTACAAGTTTTTAACAAACCAACAGCTGAAATTATACGCCGAAACACACACACGCACCAAATTCTACGTTCCCAGGTCATCAACATGCGTACGCCCACACGCACTTGCCCGCACACCGCATGCTCGCACGCGCACACACATCCACCGCGTGCACACGCCCTGGAACATAATGTTGCCTGCAAAAACATACTATATAATCAGTGAACAGCACCTTTGTACACGAGCAACTTGTACACATACATAATGTCTTGTGGGGGTTGTATTGAACCGCTCCTTTGTACCCGAGCAACTTGTACACATACATAGTGTCTTGTGGCTGTTGTACACGAGACGGGGGTTGCCCGTCTTTCTTGCTGTTGTTGCTGTGCCCTTGTCCGCCGGCATTGTCTGCTAGCCTCCGCACAGGTCCAGGATCCCCCAGGACCTGTAACCAATAGAAACCAGAACGAGGAGGCAGTATCTCCACTCTCTCTATCGAGTCATACTGATGAAAACATGTCTGGTTAAGCACAAGACTGTGCTAGTATTTAGAGTGATGAAGAACGGCTACTGTTCCTAATGTATCTTTTGAATGCGTCTGACTGCCATCTCCCTAGTTGCCTTATCTGTGCATCTGACATGCCCCGAGCTGCCGCTGCTGTTGCTGCTCCTATTCTAAAGCTATGCGATGTGAATTGTGATGCTGGGTAGCGGCAAAATTCCAGTGTGAGGTGCAGCTGGGTGTTAAACACTGATCTGGTGACAGGGACTCCTGGGGCCTTGAGGAATAGGGGTCCAGGAGCGCGGCCCCTGTCTGCTAAATAATCTTTCATGGCCTGTATAGGACACTCCCCCTCTGTCCCCTTCTGTATGTCTAAAGAGAAAGTCTGACCTTTACTGTGTTTGTAATGGTGAAATGTGACTGTCATGTGCGACTGCTCAATTGTGACTTGATGTACCCCAAGAAGGTTGGGGTTTTTGTCCGTAGCCGAGGGTACCGTTATTTCGCCAATGCGTAGGAAGGCATGAAAGGCTAGTAGGTACATAGCTTTGAATAGAATACACTCTTTCATGTTGAGGCATGTATGACGTAGGGCGGAAACTAAGTTCTTCAGCATACCTTTATCAAGTGGTAGCCTTGTGTCGCATGCTGGTTGCCGCTTGTGGTATGAAGCGATCATCTTCTGTATGAAAAAGGCTGCTGTTGGGTCTGGTAGGGATCTAATCTTGTGGAAGTAACTAATTGCTGAGATGTGTGCCGACACCGTTGCCGGTTTGAAACTTTTTTGTACCAGGTCTGCAATGAATAGCGCAACTGTACCTGCTTCTAAGGGGAGACTAGCAGATAACCGGGATTCTGTAGCGAAATCTTTAAACCGGTCCCAGCTACGCCTGTATGCCTTCTGGGTTGACAGTGCAAGGGATGTTTGTAAGAGATCTTGAGCTGTCGCTATGAGTGTGGCAACTCGGGCAGTGGCGGCACTGGCGTGGGAAGCTTGTTGGCAGAAGGTGCCAGCCTTCTGAATTCCTCTACCTGCAACCGAGACAGTGAGTCTGCTAATATATTCTTGTTACCGGGTACGTGATATGCTTTGAACAGGATATTGAACCGAAGACATGTTAATACTAATCTACGTACTAGCACCATTATCCTCCCATCCTTCGATGTTTGTTTGTTCACAATCTCTGTTACTGCAATGTTGTCTGTATGGAATTCTATGCAGGAATTGGTCATTGCTTGTGCCCAGGTTTCTACCGCTAACACTATGGGGTAAAGTTCTAATAATGCTATCGACTGTGTTACCCATTGTCCTTCCCGTTTACCGTAGAACCATTCATTACCCAATATGGCGCCATAACCTACTGAACCAGCTGCATCTGTGAATAGGCGAAGATGTTGCGAAGATGACCACCTGGTTGGGAGCATGATTGACTTCCCATTGAACTCTTGTAGAAATAGCTCCCAAGTCTGTAGATCGTCTCTTGCAGATTTTGTAATCCGTAGGTAATGAAAAGGTTTCTGTATGCCAATTGTTAGGTTTATCAGTCTCCGTAAGAATGGTCGGCCCGGTACAATGGCTCCGCACACAAAGTTGAGAAAACCTATGACTGACTGTAAAAATCGCAGCTGTACTTTGTTTTTTTGTCAGGCATTCTGCTACTAGTGCCTTCGCTTTGGCGAGCTTATCCGCAGGAAGTCTGATTTCCATCTGTCGCGTATCGATCTCGTAACCCAAGAAAGTCAGTACTTGTGTTGGTTGCGTGTTTTTTTTCTGGTGCTGTTGGGATTCCCAGATTCGAGCACAGTGCTAGGAACTTCCTAAGACTAGTCTGGCACTTATGTTGTGAGTCCTCTACTATTAAGAAATCATCTAATACATGTGCCATATTTGGTATGTTCAGCTTTGCACTGGCCATCCATTGCAGGGCGTTACTGAGCGTTTCGAATATGCGACAGCTGGATCTGCAACCCATGGGGAGGCATTTGTCGTAGTAATATTGCCCTTTCCAACATAAACCAAAGAGGGGGTACTGTGAAGGGTGTAGGGGAACGATCCTGAAAGCGTCTGCAATATCCGTCTTTGCTAGGTAACCATTTTTTCCTATGCGTGTGATTGCTCCTACGGCTTCGTCTATAGATTGGTACCGAACCATCGCTTCTGTGTCTGGTATTCCGTCATTTATGGATTCCCCTTGGGGATATGAGAGATGGTGTATAAGACGAAATTTACCCGTCTCCTTCTTGGGCACCAGACCTATCGGTGAAATGCTAAGGTTTGGAAATGGTTTTTCCTTAAATGGGCCTGCTAGACGTCCTAATCTACCTTCTTTGTCTAGTTTACTATCTACTATTTTAGGGTGGTCTTCTGTGGAGGCTAAGTTAGGGGCTTCCTTGTGGGTTAAAGAGCCCTTGTAACCAACTCAGAAGCCCCATCTGAAACCTTTGCTGAGGAATATTGCTAACTCCCTGTCATAACCTATCAGGTAACGTTCTAGCACTTCCTGCTTGACTGGGCTTGGTAGGACGCTACTGTCGCCCTCCTCTAAGGGTAGTGGAATTCGGTCGGTTTCCATCTGTGTTGGGTGTGGCCCAGCTGTTAAGTGCTGCTCTTGGACGAAAGGGCGACTGTGCTGCATTGTAGCTTTGTGTGAATCTGGCCATTACTTTAAAAGGTTTGTTGATCGGGTGTTGGCAATCTGTGAATGGATGGTGCCCCATACAGTTGTAGCAGTTGTGCTGGAACTTGCACTCTGTTCCAGATGCGCAGTAGCCTGTGGTGTGGTATTTGTAGCATACGCCTCTTGGTATGTCTTTTTGTGCCACTGACTGAGGTGAGACTGTCCTGTCCTTCGAGTTTGCCTCCAGGTGTGCTTTGAGATACAGTTCCAAGTGAGCTGCACCCCATTCCGCTTCACCCGAGGCTATCATCTTGCGGAATTGTTCGTCATAGAACCTCCAACTTGCCCCTTTGTTGGCAAGGTTCAGGACAGTCTCCAAGTGATGTGCTAAAACTGGCCCTAGGGCTGGTGTTTGTTCTGTGAGGATGGCACAGAAACGGTTCCATGCTCTCACCCATTGAATGAGGGGTAGCGGGTGGCCCTTTTTTGTCTGGGGGACCAGCTGGAGTGCTGGGGACTTCCCTCCGTTTCCTACCTGGAATGTGTAGCATTCTTCTGTCTGCTCCGTTTTATCGATCATGGCACCAAGTTCTATGTATTCCCCAGCCCATATCTTTTCTTTTATTTTTGCCGGTACCTGACTCATAATCGACTGCGATAGCATGTTTGAAGGTTTACCTTGTAGGGCATCTTGGACTGGGCCCACGATGCTGGTCTGCCAGTCCGCCGCAGCCTGTTGAGCTGGTGGTGCCATGAAGGCTGTGTCGGCCGTCGTCGATGTGCTGGCCCCTGGTTGTGCTGGTGGCGTGGCGGTCACCTGTTGTGCTGGCAGGGCAGGTGGGGCCATCGTGATGGTAGGCGTGTGGGGGAGGCGTTCCAAAGCCTGATGTATCTTTGTATCAATTTGGGCTGTAATGTCGGTCATGAGTGTGCTGAGCCATGGGGGCGGTGTGTCCTGTGACCGGCCTGGATGGGGATGAGCAGCTTCCTCACCGTCGCTGCTGCTGCTGCTGCTGCTGGGTCTGGCCGCTATGGCCTCCTTTGCCTTCAATGTAGGCCGTCGGCGTCTCTGTGGTCTTGTCTTTGGCATCTGTAAAATATGACATCTTCCGACACGAAAAGGGGGCTTGCCCTGTGTGTACTTGTATTGCCCTGTTTAGGCAGAATGGGATCAATCGACATGATAGTGTGTGCAAACATTCATAGTTGTGGCTAAAGTAACCTGCAAACACACAAGTGATGTCACAGCCTTGCTGAAAATTTTTCTGAGGAACATGCGATGCATAGTCACAGCTAACGCAGCAGAGCGTCCCGGCTGATTAAGCCGCCTTGCTGAAAAACATGCAAAGTTATATGTAAACCTGCCAACGCACAGCTGATGTAGCCACCTTGAGGGAAAATTGTTGAGGACCTGCAAAACATATTCACGGTTAATTGACTGATGAGGAGGGCACGGTTAATATAGCCGCATTGCTGAGGAACATGCAAGATCACCGCTGATGTAGCTGTAGTGAGTGGAAACATGGGTCCCCCCGATGTAGCCGCCTTGCTGAAAAACATGCAAAGTGATCTATATACACATGCCAACACACAGCTGATGCAGTCACCTTGAGGAAAAATTGTTGAGAACATGCAAAACATATTGTAGCCGCCTTGCTGGAAAACATGCAAAGTGATCTATATACACATGCCAACCCACAGCTGATGCAGTCACCTTGAGGAAAAATTGTTGAGAACATGCAAAACATATTCGCGGTTAATTAGACATTGACGGGTGATAAGAGGTCATGGCTAATATAGCCGCATTGCTGAGAAACATGCAAGGTCACAGCTGATGTAGCTGCATTGTGTAGACAACATGGGTCACGGCTAATATAGCCGCATTGCTGAGAAACATGCAAGGACACAGCTGATGTAGCTGCATTGTGCAGAAAACATGGGTCATGGCTAATATAGCCGCATTGCTGAGAAACATGCAAGGTCACAGCTAACGTGGCTGCATTGTGTAGAAAACATGGGTCACGGCTAATATAGCTGCATTGCTGAGAAACATGCAAGGTCACAGCTGATGTGGCTGCATTGTGTAGAAAACGTGGGTCACGGCTAATATAGCTGCATTGCTGAGAAACATGCAAGGTCACAGCTGACGTGGCTGCATTGTGTAGAAAACGTGGGTCACGACTAATATGGCCGCATTGCTGAGAAACATGCAAGGTATATAATATATATATATATATATATATATATATATATATATATATATATATATTCAGTTATCAACAAAGCTTGCTCTTATGTCTTAGATATAGATATAGATATATATATATTATATATATATATAGAGAGAGAGAAGAGAGAGAGGAGAGAGAGAGAAAAGAGAGAGAGAATGGTACTGAGGATCAGCGCAATCTTAAAAACAGTGCTCAACCACAGTGGGAGCGATATTTGTTATATTAAAAGCAAGTTAAAATCAAGCTTCTAAAAACATCTACAAATTTGTTTCACGCTGTGCGGTCGTCAGGATGTGATGAGCTTGTGTTGCCAGTGCCACGTATATATATATAGCTAGCTGGTTTGCTGTTGTTTTTTTCCCGTGCTACATGTGTTTCTCAGGTGTTGGTTTTTTTCGCTGATAGGAACTTCCATCTGTGTCTGCAATTGTTAACCATTTCTGTTCTAACATTTAGAGTTGCCAACTGTGGTTTACATAGTATAATGTATTTCTCTGTTAGGCATAGATTGCATTTTTTTGAAATGTTGTTGTATGATGCTGCTCTTTTTAAAATTTTCCAAGATATGTTGTAGTCTATGTTTTTTTTCTTTAAGTTTCCAAATGTATTTACTCAATTCTGTTTGGTTTTTGTATCTTTCTTTGTTGAATGATTGTTTATGGTTTGCATATCTAGTTTTGAATTGGTTTTCCGTGATACCTACATATGTTTCTTTTGCGTTCTCTGATGTTACAGTGGCTTGGTACACAAGGTTGTTATAAAGGCATTTGTTGCTTAGGGGGCACTGTTCTTTTTTGGTACAGTTACAAGATTTCCTTTCGTTACCCTCCTTTTTTTCTGTGCTGCTTTTCATTTTGTTTGCTGAATCGATGGCATTTTTAAGGTTCGGCATACATGAATATGATAATTTGATGTTGTTTTTGTTGAATATCTTGAATAATTTATGGTCTTTTGGGAAAGATGATGTCAAGATTTTAAAGAATTCTTTCCCTACATTTGTTTTAACTCTTGCATCATATGGGGGATTGTACCATATGATATTCCTTTTCCTGTTCTTTCTGCATCTTTTTGTATCATTGTCTGGATCGTATCTTAGTTTGTAATTGTAGCCACTTGTATGTAACGCCTCTTGGTATTCAGCTGTAGCGTTGTTGAATACTGTTTCGTTACATGACAAATTGGATAGTCTTTTATTTATGCTTTTGGGTATTGTTTTCAGTATGGAGGGTGGGTGATTGCTCTTGATGTTTACATAAACAGGCGTGTCATTTGGTTTCTTGTATGGTTTATATGTGTGTTGGTTGAGGTCTAACGTTATGTCTAAATAGTTCACTATCTTTTTGTTTGCTTCTATTGTGATTTTTAAGTTTTGGTTGTGGAAAATTTTACACAATTCTTTTTTCTTATTTTCAATATTTCTAGGGTTGTCATTCAGAGCGGCAAGGCCGTCATCCCTGTACAGTCCAGTTTGTTTTCCAAGTTTTTTTTGAATATTGGATAACATGAATAGTCCGACAAGTTCGCAAGTTTCGGCACCATCGTATGATCCCATTGTGACATCGAAAGTTGAATTCCTGCTTGTGTTCTTAATCCAGGTTTCATTTTTATTGTGCAGTAAAGTTTTCTTTGTGTGGAAAATGATTTCCATTTCTGACCCTGATATTTCTGTGTACTTGTTGGCAAATTTTATAGCTTTAGTTAGTAGCTTTTCATCTATAGATGGGTAGAAATCTACTATGTCAAATGTTATAAAAACTGTAT
>CM065744.1:50289510-50297010 GCA_033310375.1 Conus canariensis
TTCTTGCCTCTCAATCTGTTTTCCCTCACGAATTTTTTTCGTAATACGATACACAGTCCATAGAGGGATGCCTGTACTTTGTGAACTTACTGATGCATTCTCAATTCCTTGATTGAAGTGCTCCAAAATGACAACTCTGTAGGGGCCACCATAACCTAGTGGATAAGGCGCTGGACTCATGATCCAAAGGTCATGGTTTCGAATCCCGGCTTGGTCTTGGAAAGTTTAACGTGGAATGTTTCCAGCTAAAATGACCATAGTTCACCCCGATGTCCACCCTGGCCCCGCTGGTGTCAGGCTAATGTGACAGACCAGCCATCTGCATATCCTTGATTTGGGCATGGACGTTAAATCCAACTCAAACATGACAACTCTGTGAAAAGATTGCATTTTCACGATGTATCATGTCTATTGGAGGGCCTCTGGGTAGACAACATTTCTGGTCTCCCTGTTTGGCGCAAGTATAGTCAGTGTTTCTGCGTTTCCAGTTCGTGATGCTGCAACGTAGAACATTCCATGTGTAAAACACGGAACGGTCAGGTCTGCCCCAAGGGATGAAAATGTCGGACCCTGGCTCTTGATGATTGTCAGAGCGAAAGCTGGTTTCATGGGAAACTGAAGCCGTCAGAACTGGAATGGCAGGGGTGAGTCCATGGGTTCCAGAGGAACTCTGGGGAGCAGCACCGGTTAACCTTTGTGGGGGCCACATGATACTTTCGCTTCTACAACGTTCCTGTGCAGTCTGGTGAAGACACATCGGGTGCCATTGATCACCTTTGGCGGGTCCAGTGAGTGGAGAATGATAATAGGGACTCCAGATTTCAGCAACAGTTCATGTGGTGGAAGTCCAGAAATCTCAATGGAGTTCAGGAGTTCTTGTGGATAAAGGACTGCCTCATCATCATTCTTGGCCGTGTCAACAGATCTGTACAGAGTTTCCTCTCCAGGGAAGTCAGCTACGATTTTTTAACGGTCAATTTTAAGTTTCGGTTCGTGTAAGTTGTATATCATTGTTCAGCATTGAAAACTACACCTGTATACCAAATTTCATCAAAGAAAGGTCTAAATTTAGAAAATAACGCTTTTTAACGGTGATACCATCTCTAAATTTAGAAATTAACGGTTTTTAACGGTCAATTTTAAGTTTCTGTTCATATTAGTTGTCTATCATTGATCAGCGTGTAAAACTGCACCTGTATACCAAATTTCATCAAGAAAGGTCTAAATTTAGAAAATAACGGATCTTAACGGTTTTTAACGCTCAATTTTAAGTTTCCGTTCGTGTAAGTTGTATATCATTGTTCAGCCTGTAAAACTGCATCTGTATACCGAATTTCACCAGGAACGCTCTAAATTTATATAATAACGGTTTTTAACGGTCAATTTTAAGTTTCGGTTCGTGTAAGTTGTATATCATTGTTCAGCATTGAAAACTACACCTGTATACCAAATTTCATCAAGAAAGGTCTAAATTTAGAAAATAACGCTTTTTAACGGTGATAAATAACGGTCATAAAAACTATCGAATGACCCAATGTTATTCACAGTATGTCCTTCTAGACTCATGCCAAGTTTGGTGGCGATCCGAGGACTCCCTTTGCCGCCAACATCAGAAAAGATTGTATTTTTGATCGTTTTTAGGGGGGTACGTATTGTTAACGGTTTTTAACGGTCATAAATAACTGTCGTAGAAACTGTCCAATGACCCTATGTTACTCGGGAGATGTCCCTCTAGGTTCGATGTACCTGTGCAATGTCACAACGGCCATTTGATGAAAAGCAGAGGAAAAAGATGTCTTTGAAACCGTTATAACAGTTTTTTAACGGTTTTTAACGGTTTTATTTCTTTAAAGATTAGCCCAAAACCATCCTCGGGTCACAACAGACATACCTGCTAAATTTCAAGAAGATCGGGTTTTAAACAGTTTCTTTTATAGGGTTTGGTGTTTTTAACGGTTTTTAACTGTTATAAATAACGTTTTTTTAACTGCCAAATAACGGTTTTAATTTTAGAGAAATAGTCCTGTACCTGTGCAATGTCACAACGGCTATTTGAAGAAAAGCAGAGGAAAAAGATGTCTTTGAAACCGTTATAACAGTTTTTTAACGGTTTTTAACGGTTTTATTTTTTTTATAGATTAGATACCGATATTTCGAAACCTGATTGTTTCTCCTCAGTGACTGCGGAAAGTGGTAATTTGACTCCTCTGCCTTTTCGGTTTTAAGAAGAATGCTATCCCAGAAAAGGCTGGTGTGCAATACTGTAGTATGTTTGTTGAGTTTTCAAAAAAACAACCAAAGGTGCCACCTGAGAAGCAAAAGGAAATCATGAAGGAACAAAACAAGCTACATTTTCTTATTTATAACTGAATATTTCTTGCAGTCATTGCAACACCGAACTGCTCTGTAAATTGCTGGAATAGTAGAAACTGTCCAATGACCCTATGTTACTCGGGAGATGTCCCTCTAGGTTCGATGTACCTGTGCAATGTCACAACGGCCATTTGATGAAAAGCAGAGGAAAAAGATGTCTTTGAAACCGTTATAACAGTTTTTTAACGGTTTTTAACGGTTTTATTTCTTTAAAGATTAGCCCAAAACCATCCTCGGGTCACAACAGACATACCTGCTAAATTTCAAGAAGATCGGGTTTTAAACAGTTTCTTTTATAGGGTTTGGTGTTTTTAACGGTTTTTAACTGTTATAAATAACGTTTTTTTAACTGCCAAATAACGGTTTTAATTTTAGAGAAGTAGTCCTGTACCTGTGCAATGTCACAACGGCTATTTGAAGAAAAGCAGAGGAAAAAGATGTCTTTGAAACCGTTATAACAGTTTTTTAACGGTTTTTAACGGTTTTATTTTTTTATAGATTAGATACCGATATTTCGAAACCTGATTGTTTCTCCTCAGTGACTGCGGAAAGTGGTAATTTGACTCCTCTGCCTTTTCGGTTTTAAGAAGAATGCTATCCCAGAAAAGGCTGGTGTGCAATACTGTAGTATGTTTGTTGAGTTTTCAAAAAAACAACCAAAGGTGCCACCTGAGAAGCAAAAGGAAATCATGAAGGAACAAAACAAGCTACATTTTCTTATTTATAACTGAATATTTCTTGCAGTCATTGCAACACCGAACTGCTCTGTAAATTGCTGGAATAGTGCTCAGTTACTTATCCTTGGAATTGATTAGTTTATTCTAATTCAGTTCCTTGTGGATTCATTCTAAGAACTGGCGCTCAGCACTTGTGTGTTAAAAGGTTATTTTTTTAATTTTTATATGTTCTACTTTTCACAAGAAAATAGAGCTTGTTTTGCTGTTTCATGATCTTCTTTTGCTTCTAAGGTGGCACCTTTGGTTGTTGTTTTTTTTTTTAAGTCAACAAACATATCACGGTATTGCACACCAGCCTTTTTCTGGGATAGCATTCTGCGTAAAACTGAAAAGGCAGAGGCATCATGTTAGCACTTTCCGACGTCACTGAGGAGAAACAATCAGGTTTCGAAATACCGGTAACTGACCAGGAGTTATAATATGTTAGTGAGTTTCCTCCCCTTTGGATGTTGTCTCCCTCTTGGAGACTATAAGCTTGCTGAAGGCTCATTTCGAGTAGCATTTATCATTCCCCATTCACCCACTCAAGCACATACTGTTAGTTAGGCAGAAGTATTTACCACTGCAGATATGAATGCTTATCTCCCCCTATTTCTTCAATCTAAGACATAAGAGCAATCTTATTTATAACTGAATATTTCTTGCAGTCTATGTAACACCAAACTGCTCTGTAAATTGCTGGAATAGTGCTCAGTTACTTATCCTTGGAATTGATTAGTTTATTCTAATTCAGTCCCTTCTGGATTCATTTGAAGAACTGGCGCTCAGCACTTGTGTCTTAAGAGGGTTTTTTTTTTATTTTTTTTTTTTTTTATATGTTCTAATTTTCACAAGAAAATAGAACTCGTTTTACTGTTTCATGATTTTCTTTTGCTTCTTAGGTGGCACCTTTGGTTGTTTTTTTTAAAAGTCAACAAACATACTACAGTATTACATACCAGCCTTTTACTGGGATAGCATTTTGATTAAATCTGAAAAGGCAGAGGGGTCAAGTTAGCACTTTACGGGGTCACTGAGGAGAAACAATCATGTTTCGAAATACCGGGAACTGACCAGGAGTTATAATATGTTAGTGAGTTTCCTTCCCTTTGGATGTTGTCTCCCCCTTGGAGACTATAAGCTTGCTGAAGGCTCATTTCGAGTAACATTTATCATTCCCCATTCACCCACTCAAGCACATACTATTAGTTAGGCAGAAGTATCTACCACTGCAGATATGAATACTTTTCTCTCCCTATTTCTTCAGTCTAAGACATAAGAGCAAGCTTTGTTTATAATTGAATATTTCTTGAAGTCATTGCAACACCAAGCTGCTCTGAAATTGCTGGAATGGTGCTCAGTTACTTTTCCTTGGAATTCTTATATATATATATATATATATATATATATATATATATATATATATATATATATATGTGTGTGTGTGTGTGTGTGTGTGTGTGTGTGTGTGTGTGTGTGTGTGTGTAATATTAGTAAGAAATATGATTATTACGAATGATAATATAGTACTTATACTGATACTAATGCTAATACTAATTCTAAGGGGGAGGGGGGACCAAGGGGAAGGGGAGAAGGGGTCAGAAAGAGCAAGGATGTTATGGAAGGTATAAGTTATGGGAAGGATGGAATCTAACAGTTATATTATATAAATGATAAAGGTGTTAAGTGATATTGTTAATATCAGGTGATTATGTCACTGGCTTAATTGTAAGACTTTTTTTTGACACAAGTCAATACCCTGATTTATGGAAAGAGTCTCTTATGTTTTCATTGTTTAAAGAAAAAAGCAACATTAATGATCCAAATAATTACAGAGGAATTTATCTTTTAGACATATGTAGCAAAATAGTTCTATAATTAATACAACATTACGGGAATTGGTCGAGCAGAACAATATCACTGTTGAATTCGAAGTAGGGTTTAAACGAAATTAGTCTATACAGGCCATAAATTTACATTGTTAGCAGTCATTTAAAAGCAATTTTCATTAAATAGAAAAAAATGCATGCAGCTTTAATTGATTTCGACAAAGCGTTCTAAACAATTTTAAAAAAAAATACTGTGGCCTATTTTGCTAAAGAATGGAATGAGAAGTAAAATTTAAAGATGTATTAGAAATATATATGATGTTGTTAAAGCTCGAATTCGTTGTAGTGCACATTACACATGTTATATTAATTGTACGAATGGTGTGAAAAAAGTTGATATTTGTTGGCCTCTTCTGTTTTCTTTATTTATCAACAAACTTTTGCTTGAAATCATTGATGACGGTAGAGATGGTGACAGTTTCAATATGGATATGATTGAATTCTTTATTCTTTGTTTGCCAATGGCATTATATTATTATCAGAAACTGTGGTAGGGTTGAAGGCGCAACTAAATAGTCTTCAAAGAGCTGCATGGCAGATACAACATACCGTTAATTTAGAAAAAAAAATCTAGCATTATGGTTTTTAGATAAAGATGATACCTAGCAAGCAGAGAGAAATGGTTTTAGGGCAACGTTAAGATGGATGTATTGAATAGGCGACTTGTTTTCCACAAGACTGAGTTTTAAGCTTGCATGCCAAGATTCAGCCAATAAAGGGAAACGAGCTGCAATTCGTATTATTTATGGGGGCCGGAATAGCTCAGTGGTAGAGCACCAGACCCATAATCCTGGGGTTGCGGGTTCGAATTTCCGTCGAGCTGTTTCGGTACAGGGGGATTTTTCACTCAGAGTTAACATTGGTTCTGACACCATTTCCAATACAGTCCTTCGAATGAGATTATAGACCGAGGTTCCGTGTGTGAACGCACGCATAACATGTTGCACACAGGTGATATTCCATCACCAACTTTCGGAAGTGAAAGCCCGTTTGGCCGTTGGTATGGATGACACGTTACACATAGGATGTACCTTCCCCGAAGTTGGAGAATGGCTGCCTTAATGGCGGGATAAAAAGAACGGTCATACACACAAAACTCTACTCCCGTTGTAGGGCAGATGGGTTTAATACTTGCCTGTGTATACAAGGAGTGCCCGCAGGAGTATCAGTCTGCATATGCAGGAAAAGAAGCATTATCTATAAGTTGAATCAAATAATGATAACTCTGTGAAATACTCTTGGATATCTTCAAATCACAGATTCAGCCTATGCTTCTATATGGTGCTAAGTTTTAGGGTTGAGAAGATGTTTCATCAGTGACAGAAAGTGTTCATTTGTTTGTTAAAGAAGTATCTAGGGGTACGTATCAAGACACCGAACAATCTTGTATATGGTGAATTGAATCGATTTCCCCCTGTCTATTAATTCTAGTGTCTCTTGTATTAGATACTAGTTGAACTTAACCCAAATGGAGGCGAATAGACTGCCATCCAAAGCATATAACATGTTATTCTATTTGTCAAAGATTGGAAAAGGCCGCCATTGGACTTCGAAACTTTGTGTTTTGGACAGTTATGATCTCAGTTTTGTATGGAAACACAAAGGTGTAGGATGCATAGCTTCTTTTATAACAGAGTTCAAACAAAGACTAATTAAGATAGTTTTTATGCTTATATTGGGATAGCAGTTTCATTCACATTTGTATCATATATTCATTGTCATTGATCACATCTTTTCAAATGGGGTTTTGGCCATTTTGAATAACATTGTGTTCTGTTCTGTGTGTGCACACGCGCGCAAAAGCAGATTTCGCTTCCAAACAAACGGTGAAATGCATTGACCATACCATTCGATCATCGAGATGCTGCCTCTTCTCACAGCCCATTTAATTTCATTTATCATTGTTTTAAAAGTCCCATGCTAATTTATAAATCTTTAGTGCAATAACACCTTTTTGAGTCAATGGCGAATGTTTCGTGTGCAGATTTACGCTTTCACAGTGCCACCAAAGAAGCTCTTTAACCATCAATTGTTTCATGAGTTTCTCGTTGATTTATCACAAGTCTTATTCTTTACCTTTAAGTTCAGGACAATGGAGGACTTCCGTCTGGCAGTTCTGACCTCACTGGCGTCTGACAGCTGGAATGACTCCACCACAGCAGACATGTCCACAGACACAGATGACGACTACCAGTTAATGGTTCTATTTGATTCGATTCGAATTTACTTGCATAAGATATGTCCCGTTTTTATTATACCTTTTGGAACCTTTGGAAATCTTATGGTCCTCATTATCATGCTGCGAATGAAATCAGATGAGTCCTCCTTCAACATCTACTTCATAGGTATTGCTGTTCTGGATTTAATGACTCTCTATACAAGAGTGATCGATTTATGGTTGAGCCATTTCGATATTTGGATACTGCAATACCATGAAGCCATATGCAAGATCTACACCTGGCTGGCTACAGGGAGTTCCACGATCAGTGGTTGGTATCTCGTCAGTATGTCAGTACACAGGG
>CM065744.1:50307010-50309510 GCA_033310375.1 Conus canariensis
TTCTTGTGCAGCTTCTGTTCACTTTGACAATTCTCTAGTCTTAGACATTGTCTCTGTGTACTTTCCAAAAGTAGTCATTGATAGCAATTCAGACTAGCTACATAATATAAACTTTCAAAGTAGTAAATGGTTAATTGCAGGGGATTTTAATGAACATGCTCCTTTCTGGGATAGAACTTGCACGAAAGTCAGCTCAAACCGTTTAGTGGAGAACATATCAGACTCTCCACTCGTCCTGTTAAATGATGGAAGTATCACGAGACTGCCTGATATCCCTAGTCACATATCATCTGCAATTGACTTGTCTTTAATCTCCCCATCAATGGTCCCGAGCTGTACATGGCAAACTTATGATAACACTTTAGGGAGTGATCATATTCCCATAGTTATTTTCTGAGAGGATTTGTAGTGAGCCAAGATGACAGTAAGGATAAAATCCCAAAGTTTGATTACAAGCGAGCTGACTGGGCCAATTTTCAATCTGTGCTATCTTCATATGATGTCAATTCTTTTGATAAACCTGACATAGAATCTATGTCCAGTCATTTTACTACCTCACTACTGCATGCAGCCGGTGAGGCAATTCCGATTCTTAGTCAATCAAAATCTCCCAAACACACGGATAAAGTGTGGTGGACAGAATCTTGCAGAAACGCTGTTGATAAAAATAAAAGCACGTTTAAACTGTACGCAAAAGTAAAAAAGGTTAAAGGGAGCATGCCAGTTAGAACTGCCAAGAATCAAAGGAATAAAGTAATTGAAAATGCTAAATGCGAGTACTGGTCATCATTTTGTTTTAATGAAATAAGTGAACATAAAGATATCAATAAAATTTGGAAAAAGATTCATGAAATGAAAAACGGAATCCATTTACCTGCAAATAAGTGAACATAAAGATATCAATAAAATTTGGAAAAAGATTCATGAAATGAAAAACGGAATCCATTTACCTGCATATCCAATCATAATAGGTGCTGAAAAATTTCCTTCGGCATACCAAAAAGCAGAATCATTTGCTGACATGTTTTCCAAAAACAGCTCCTTCTGTAGTTTATCAGACAAATGCAGAGCTATGAGGGAAAACCAGTCTAACAAAGAAATGTACGCTGATCCTGACGAAAATAATTATCATTATCTAAATGCTGATATTACTTCTCAGGAATTACACTCTGCTATTTCTTCATTGTCTAATAAGAAAACGTCTGTTGGTTTAGAGGTTTAGATGCCATTTCTAATGAAATGTTAAAACATATACCATAAAATTTTGTTTGACTTCTACATGAAATTATTAATAAATGTTGGATTAAAGGAACATACCTTCCATATGGAGAGACTCAATTATTGTTCCGGTTTTAAAGACTGGAAAATCAATGACAAACACAAATAGCTATCGACCTATAGCTCTTACATCTCATGTCTGTAAACTAATGGAGATAATTGTTCTAAACAGATTGACATACATATTGTGAAAAAAATAGCATTATCCCCGCAAACCAGGCCGGTTTTAGAAAGGGCAGGTCTACTATTGATCATATTGTAAAGCTCACTATGCAAATTAAACACCAGTTTGCTAGAAGACAAAACGTTCTCGCCACATTTTTCGATATCAACAAGGCATTTGATCAAGTTTGGCATGATAGGCTTTTATATAAATTAAAAACTATAGGTCTCTCTGGTCATATTTATAAATTTGTTAAAACATTCCTGACCAACAGAAGTATTCAGACAAGGATAGGTAATACTTATTCATCCAAAAGATTACTAGATATGGGTATCCCTCAAGGCTCTGTGATCGCCCCTCTTCTCTTTAATATTGTAACTGATGATATACATTTCAAAAACCTTTAACTTAATTCAATATGCCGATGACATCTGCTTATGATTGAACGCCACATTAAAAAAGAACACATCAAAAAGATCTGTTAATTACATTAGAAGAATATATCAAAAAGAGTTAGACAACATTGCGAACTTCATGTCTGATAATGGCTTATGCCTGTCGGCTGAAAAATCCCGTATGATGTTATTTGATGCAGGTGGGTCTGCTCACAATACTCCTAACTTCAAAGTACATACTACCACATTGAGCTACACTTCTGAGATTAAATTCCTTGGTGTGCATCTTATGTCAAATCTTTCTTGGAATTTTCACTTGGAACACATAATCAATCAAGCAGAGAAAATCTCTTAATCTGCTTAAAGTTATAAGCAAACAAAGTTGGGGCCAGGAAACAAAACGTTTAATACATCTTTCTTCTGCTTTAGTTAGATCCAAATTGTCATATGCACAAGAGGTCTTTTTTAGTGCTCCTAAGTACTTATTAAAAGAGCTTCAGTGTATAGACTCTAAGGCATTCAGATTAGCCCTTGGTGTTCCATTTCATGCTTCAGCTTTAGGAACATACCATGAAGCTGGTGTCTTACCTCTTGATGACCATCGTGAACTAGCCTGCGCTAAGTACATTCTTCGCTGCTCAACTATTCAAAGTGCTAACCAAAC
>CM065744.1:50314510-50322010 GCA_033310375.1 Conus canariensis
ATTTTCCACTTAATGACTCGCGCTTTAACCACTGAGCCACAGGGACACCTGATATTTGTAGGGAAATTAAGCCTTATGAAGTTCACTTTTGTTCCTCCTTGACCAGATCCAGCTTGAACACCTCTCTGCCGCTTCTGCCATTGCTTTCAGGGCTCTGGTTTTTTCCTTCCCTGCAACTGAGAGCTGTTTCATGAGGCTGTATGCAGACGTTCCTACAAACCCCCTAGCTCCAATTTCTGCAGTGAGGACTTTGACCCGATAGCCTTCTCTCCTCAGGCTGTTTGCCAGATCAGCATACTTTTCAGTCTTGTAGATTTGAGCTGCCTCCATTCTGTTCTCATATGGCACCGTGAGCTCGATCATGATCAGCTGCTTGGTTGACTTAGAGTGGACTACTATGTCTGGTCTCATGCCACTCTTGCTGATGATCTCTGGGTGACTCTTCCATTCTGGGAGGTCTGCAGTGCACTCCCAGTCATCTGCCCCGTCCAGCAGACTCTGCCTGCATGTTTCGAGTGGCACTGTTGTTCTTGGCCATGATTTGCTGCCTCCTGCCGTGAAGAATGTTGCGGGTGCTTTTGGAGTCCTGATTTTCCCTTTTGTGGTGTTGGTACTAGCCCAGACTACTTGTACAATTTCTTTGAGCACTTGGTTGTGCCTCCATGTGTACCTTCCTTGAGCCAGGGCTACTTTACATGAGCTTAGGACATGCTCCACTGTTTGTTTTTCATGGCAGAGGGGGCATGCAGGATCGTCTGTTTTCCCCCACTTCACCAGGTTTGCATTTGAGGGCAGAAGGTCATATGCAGATCTGAGAATGAAGCTGGTCCTGAGAGGGGCCATGTGCCAAATGTCATTCCAAGTGAGACTTCTTTGGAGTGCATTCTCCCACGTTGTCCATTGCCCTTGCTGGCTCTGCTGGACTGCTTTTTGGAGTCTTTTTTGGTCTTCTTCTTTTCTCATCTCCTGAATCATCATGTCTCTTTTGGCTTTTCCTTTGGCCTTTGACCACCATTCAGTTTTGGTCACCCCCAGTCCCTGTCTGTTGGTCTGTGTGTGTCCTGTTATTTCTCTGATCTTGAGACTTTCTTTTGCAGAATCCATCGCCTCTTGAACTTTCCATTTTCTGCCTGTCTTCAGCTGGGGCTTAATTGCTTCTACCACCTTGTCTCCTGAGTCCTCCAGCATGCTTTGAAGTCTGATCTTCCCTGCTTTGTATTCCTCCAGGATGGATTTCAGGGGTAGTTTCAGCTTTGCTTGGCGACAGTACAGCGCTATGTCAGTCAGACAGGGTGGGACACCAAGCCATTTCCTTGTGAACTTGTTGATTTTGGCTTCCATTGCCTCCACTATGCTGGTGCAGATGTCGTATATCATCAGAGGCCATAGCAGCTTTGGTATCAGCATGAACTGCAGACACCAGACCTTGTATTTGCCAGGGAGCCCACACTGGTCAATGGTCTCCAAGCCTTCCTCCGCCATCTGCTTGGTTTCTTTTGCTCTTTGTGTGTCTTTCAGCGTATCATCATACCATCTTCCAAGGCTCTTGACTGGTTCTTCTGTGACTGTTGGAATGGCCTGGTTGGCAACACTGAAGACCACAGATCCGGCCACTTTTCCTTTCCTCAGTGAGAGACTCCGTGATTTCTTTGGCTTGAACTTCATTCTGGATGAGGCAACTATGTCGTCCAGCCTCTCCAGCACATGACGTGTCTCGTCTTCTCTGGATGAAATCACTGTAGTGTCATCCATGAAGGCCTTGAGAGGAGGCATCTTGTATCCATCGCCAAGGTCTGTTTGTCTCGCGTTGTTTGTTGCTGCTTTCAAGATGAGTTCCATTGCCAGCACGAACAGTATTGGGGAAATTGCACAGCCCATTGCAATACCCACTTCCAAGTTGATCCAGTCTGTTGTGTACTCCTTGGTAGAGAACCGCATTGAGAAGCCATTGAAGTACTTCTTGAGCATGTCGCGGATGTTCTTTGGCACATGGTACATCTCAAGAGCCAACTGTATCATCTCATGGGGCACAGATCCATATGCGTTTGCCAGATCAAGCCACACTACGTCCAGGTCTCTCTTTTCTGTCTTTGCTTTTTGGATTGCGTCCCAGATCATTGTGGCGTGTTCTACACAGCCCGCCACGCATGGGATGCCACCTTTCTGGACTGACACATCCAAGTACTTGTTTTCCATCAGGTACTTGGTCAGCCTTGCTGCCATGACAGAGAAGAAGATTTTCCCTTCGACGTTCAGTAGTGATATTGGCCTGAACTGGCTAATGTCACTTGAGTTTTGCTCTTTGGGGATGTACACACCATCTGCCGTCATCCACTGGCCGCTGATCTTCTGGTTTCTCCAAGCCGATCGCAGCAGCCTGTGGAGCCACTCCAGCACCTTGGGACATTTCTTGTAAAGCTGGTAAGGTATTCCGTTTGGCCCTGGTGATGATTTGGCTCTGGCTTTGTCGACCACCTTCTTGATTTCCGCCAACGTTGGAGGCTTGCCATTGAACTGTTCCTCAGGGTTGGTTGGCCACACCAGACCTTGAATGTCGAGTGGTGCTTTGCTCTGTGGGTCAGAGTATGTTTTCCTCAGATGCTGCTCAAGAACTCCTTTGTCCACACTTAGGGTCCCAGATTTTGGCTGCTCAAACAGTGTTCTGGCAAACTGGAAGGGGTCTCTGAAGAAGCGCTCTTGTGTCTTCTTCTTTTTGCTCTTCCTCTTCCTCGCAGATTCCGCTTTGCTGAGGGCACTGTGTTTTTCTTTCAGGTCTTTCCACAGTTTTTCCAAGCCTTGTTTTTCAGCTGGCAGTGCGGTCTTCATTTGCATCTTGAGGTTTTTCTTTTGGACCCTGATCTTGTCCATCTTTTCTTGGCGTCTGGATTTCTTTGGAGGTGTTTTCTCTTTGGGTAGTTTTGCTCCATAGGCGTCTCTACATGTGGCATACACAATGTCCCCATATGTGGCTAGTTTGTATTCCAGGGTGCTTTTCCCTATCAGTGCATCGAGTCTTTGGACGATTTTTGCATCCAGTTTCTCCCAATCTTCAGTTTCGTTTGCTCGTGGCAGGTTGAGTTTCAGGCGCCTGGCATCGAGGGCCTGTGCAAATTCCTCATCCGAACCAACAGCGTGGATGTCCTTGGCACTGTGGTTTAAATCCTGGCCTTGGTCTTCCGACGTCTTATCTGCTGATGCAGTGCGCTGCTGCTCATTCAGATGAGTCTTCACACATCCCATCTTTGTTCTGTGGATCTTCATGCCACGGGTGGTAGCGAAACGCTTTCCACAGACACATGGATATTCCATTTGGTCCATGTTCATAGTCCGTTTGGGATTTGCAGTCATGATTGGTTGAGCACCGATGGATTCATCATTCTCTCCCCCTTTCGGTGAATCCTGGGAGCATCTTTTCCTTTTATTTTTAGTAGCCACATGTTTAAGGCAAAGTGGGGAGCCAGCCCACAGAGCCCTTGGTTCTGGTCTTTCCCAGTGTCCTCCGGTCTTTCCCGGCCGTCCTCCGGCCTATTCCCGGAAGTCAATGGTTTACCCATGCATCAGTAGAAAGAAACTCGTGGAGAGCGTGGCAGCAGAGAGTCCTCAGAAGAGAAGCCCCCTTCAAGCAAGTGTTTCGGCCCTTATCTCCTGACACTCTAGGGGGGTTGGGCCACACCCGGTTCATGACTCCGGATGTCCCTCTGCTGCCCCTTTTTTCCCATCTTGGGACGAGCCATGGCTGGGATTCGAACCCATGACCCTCTGGACATGCTCATTTTCCACTTAATGACTCGCGCTTTAACCACTGAGCCACAGGGACACCTGATATTTGTAGGGAAATTAAGCCTTATGAAGTTCACTTTTGTTCCTCCTTGACCAGATCCAGCTTGAACACCTCTCTGCCGCTTCTGCCATTGCTTTCAGGGCTCTGGTTTTTTCCTTCCCTGCAACTGAGAGCTGTTTCATGAGGCTGTATGCAGACGTTCCTACAAACCCCCTAGCTCCAATTTCTGCAGTGAGGACTTTGACCCGATAGCCTTCTCTCCTCAGGCTGTTTGCCAGATCAGCATACTTTTCAGTCTTGTAGATTTGAGCTGCCTCCATTCTGTTCTCATATGGCACCGTGAGCTCGATCATGATCAGCTGCTTGGTTGACTTAGAGTGGACTACTATGTCTGGTCTCATGCCACTCTTGCTGATGATCTCTGGGTGACTCTTCCATTCTGGGAGGTCTGCAGTGCACTCCCAGTCATCTGCCCCGTCCAGCAGACTCTGCCTGCATGTTTCGAGTGGCACTGTTGTTCTTGGCCATGATTTGCTGCCTCCTGCCGTGAAGAATGTTGCGGGTGCTTTTGGAGTCCTGATTTTCCCTTTTGTGGTGTTGGTACTAGCCCAGACTACTTGTACAATTTCTTTGAGCACTTGGTTGTGCCTCCATGTGTACCTTCCTTGAGCCAGGGCTACTTTACATGAGCTTAGGACATGCTCCACTGTTTGTTTTTCATGGCAGAGGGGGCATGCAGGATCGTCTGTTTTCCCCCACTTCACCAGGTTTGCATTTGAGGGCAGAAGGTCATATGCAGATCTGAGAATGAAGCTGATCCTGAGAGGGGCCATGTGCCAAATGTCATTCCAAGTGAGACTTCTTTGGAGTGCATTCTCCCACGTTGTCCATTGCCCTTGCTGGCTCTGCTGGACTGCTTTTTGGAGTCTTTTTTGGTCTTCTTCTTTTCTCATCTCCTGAATCATCATGTCTCTTTTGGCTTTTCCTTTGGCCTTTGACCACCATTCAGTTTTGGTCACCCCCAGTCCCTGTCTGTTGGTCTGTGTGTGTCCTGTTATTTCTCTGATCTTGAGACTTTCTTTTGCAGAATCCATCGCCTCTTGAACTTTCCATTTTCTGCCTGTCTTCAGCTGGGGCTTAATTGCTTCTACCACCTTGTCTCCTGAGTCCTCCAGCATGCTTTGAAGTCTGATCTTCCCTGCTTTGTATTCCTCCAGGATGGATTTCAGGGTAGTTTCAGCTTTGCTTGGCGACAGTACAGCGCTATGTCAGTCAGACAGGGTGGGACACCAAGCCATTTCCTTGTGAACTTGTTGATTTTGGCTTCCATTGCCTCCACTATGCTGGATGCAGATGTCGTATATCATCAGAGGCCATAGCACTTTGTATCAGCATGAACTGCAGGACACAGACCTTGTATTGCCAGGGAGCCCACACTGGATCAATGTGCTCCAACCTTCCTCCGCATCTTCTTGGTTTCTTTTGCTCTTTGTGTGCTTTCAGCGTACATCATACCATCTCCAAGCTCTTGACTGGTTCTTCTGTGACTGTTGGAATGGTCTGGTTGGAACACTGAAGACCACAGATCGCTGCCACTTTCATTTCTCTCAGTGAGACGACTCCGTGACTTCTTTGGCTGAATTCAATCTGGATGAGGCAACTAATTCGTTCCAGCCTACTCAGCACATGACGTGTCTCGTCTTCTCTGATGAAATCACTGTAGTGTACACCATGAAGGCCTTGAGAAGGCACTCTTGTATCCATCGCCAAGGTCGTGTTTGTTGCGTGTGGGACAGTAAAGAATAAATTCCCCAAATCCAGGGAGGTGATAAGTCAGGTTGCCCTTGTGAGGAACAAAACGTTAGACATCAAGAGGAAACTATTCAACGCCATGACGAAGTCGAAACTGGGCCGGTGAGAAAGATATCAGCTACGTTTGTTTTACACCATCTTCAAGCCTCCGACAAATCAATTTTGACCCCTGACTGTATCCACCCCACTGCAAAAGGAGCCAGCGTTATTGCAAGGACTCTGGGTCGTCATCTCAATGCATTGTTTTGGGAAAAACCAAAGAGAAGACGAGGTCACCCCCATCATCACCATGCTGGTTTCTACCTTTCCACACTTCATACCTCCATGGCTGTTCTAGACTGCAACGACCTCAGCGATGTCCTTCTTCCTGCAGGGTATCTGAGAGCACATTTACTTGGGCTTCTACAGCATCAACAGACCTTATTTTTGTATCCGGGCATGGTGCTACCTGTTCAATTTGCTTTCTCTCAAAAGTCATAACAAATTGCATTAAAAAGCATTGATTTTTAAATAGTTTTGAATGAACTTATCTAACAATTCGTTGAACATTTTACGATGGAACTGCAGATCAATTGTGAAAAACTTACTTCAATTAGAAAATCACATCTATTCTAATAACTATTGCATCTGGCCTTACAATCCTTAACATGCTGAACCTTTTAAGTTGCCTAAATTTCGTGGTTTTTATTATCCACACTTATATGACTGCAAGTGTGTCAACTAAACGGGTTCAAACTGCAATTTATGTCAGATCAGACTTGAATTACAGTCCTCTAAAGTTATTTTTCAATCATCCGACTAATGTCATTGAAAACGTTTTTGCTACTTCCATATCGTTAAAGGTGAACAAAGATTTTAGTGTAAACATACTTTCTGTTTACTATCCAAATGGGCCAAATGTTGACATACAGACTGGATAAAACATCTTCCTAATATAAAATAAGAAATGGATAATTTTGGGTGATTTCAATGCGCATTCTCCATTTTGGGAACCTGATTGCTCTGTTATAACTTGCAATCGATTTGTTGAAAATATTGTTGATTCAAATTTAGTATTAATGAATGATGGCAGCATAACAAGAGTGCCTGATCTATCAATGCATAGGACCAACCTCCATCGATCTCACATTAATTTCTCCTGATTTGGCCATCAATGCTACTGGACAACAGAAGATGATTCGTTAGGGAGTGATCGTTTTCCTATTGTTGTGAAAATACACGAGCAAATGTTGATGAAGAAGCAGAAGTTGAGATAAAATACCCAAAGTTTTTATATAATAATGCAGACTGGAATTTACATGAGTCAACCCTTGTATCTAAAAGATCGCAGCATTATTGAACACGAAGATACTGAGTATTTTATAACAACTTTAGAAAAGCTATTATATCTGCAGCTGAGAAAGCAATGCCAAAGTGCAAATCTTCTATAGATTAAAAAAACAAAACATTGAGGAAATAGATGGGAATGAATAATGTGCAGAAGCCGTATCTAATAAAAAGAAAACATACAAAACGTGGCTCAAAGATAGAACTGATGAAAACTTTATTGAAATGAAACGTGCTAAAAGCTACAGTAACAGGGTTGTCGCAAAAGCAAAACGTCACTATTTCAATCATTTTTGTCATTCAGAAATATCTTCATCTAAGGACATGCACAGAGTATGGAAAAAGGTAAAGGAATTAAAAACAAGTATTATCTACCTTCATATCCTGTTAAATTAAAAAAAAATAATACTATTCCAACATCATCAGAGAAAGCTGAAGCATTTGTACAAGGATTTTCAAAATATAACTCATCAACTAGACTACATACAGATACCAAAAGTTACAGAGAACTACAGGAGAAAAAGAATACTTATTATGATCCCACACCGGATCCAAACCATTACTTAAATGCATCTATAACA
>CM065744.1:50327010-50333259 GCA_033310375.1 Conus canariensis
GTGATACCTACATATGTTTCTTTTGCGTTCTCTGATGTTACAGTGGCTTGGTACACAATGTTGTTATAAAGGCATTTGTTGCTTAGGGGGCACTGTTCTTTTTTGGTACAGTTACAAGATTTCCTTTCGTTACCCTCCTTTTTTTCTGTGCTGCTTTTCATTTTGTTTGCTGAATCGATGGCATTTTTAAGGTTCGGCATACATGAATATGATAATTTGATGTTGTTTTTGTTGAATATCTTGAATAATTTATGGTCTTTTGGGAAAGATGATGTCAAGATTTTAAAGAATTCTTTCCCTACATTTGTTTTAACTCTTGCATCATATGGGGGATTGTACCATATGATATTCCTTTTCCTGTTCTTTCTGCATCTTTTTGTATCATTGTCTGGATCGTATCTTAGTTTGTAATTGTAGCCACTTGTATGTAACGCCTCTTGGTATTCAGCTGTAGCGTTGTTGAATACTGTTTCGTTACATGACAAATTGGATAGTCTTTTATTTATGCTTTTGGGTATTGTTTTCAGTATGGAGGGTGGGTGATTGCTTTTGATGTTTACATAAACAGGCGTGTCATTTGGTTTCTTGTATGGTTTATATGTGTGTTGGTTGAGGTCTAACGTTATGTCTAAATAGTTCACTATCTTTTTGTTTGCTTCTATTGTGATTTTTAAGTTTTGGTTGTGGAAAATTTTACACAATTCTTTTTTCTTATTTTCAATATTTCTAGGGTTGTCATTCAGAGCGGCAAGGCCGTCATCCCTGTACAGTCCAGTTTGTTTTCCAAGTTTTTTTTGAATATTGGATAACATGAATAGTCCGACAAGTTCGCAAGTTTCGGCACCATCGTATGATCCCATTGTGACATCGAAAGTTGAATTCCTGCTTGTGTTCTTAATCCAGGTTTCATTTTTATTGTGCAGTAAAGTTTTCTTTGTGTGGAAAATGATTTCCATTTCTGACCCTGATATTTCTGTGTACTTGTTGGCAAATTTTATAGCTTTAGTTAGTAGCTTTTCATCTATAGATGGGTAGAAATCTACTATGTCAAATGTTATAAAAACTGTATTTTCTTGTTTATTGAGGTTTTTGAACCATTGTATTACTTCATATGTGTTTTTCCAGAGATTGAGTTCAGTGTTTTCTTTTATGTTTTGTATATAACGAAACAGTATTCAACAACGCTACAGCTGAATACCAAGAGGCGTTACATACAAGTGGCTACAATTACAAACTAAGATACGATCCAGACAATGATACAAAAAGATGCAGAAAGAACAGGAAAAGGAATATCATATGGTACAATCCCCCATATGATGCAAGAGTTAAAACAAATGTAGGGAAAGAATTCTTTAAAATCTTGACATCATCGTTCCCAAAAGACCATAAATTATTCAAGATATTCAACAAAAACAACATCAAATTATCATATTCATGTATGCCGAACCTTAAAAATGCCATCGATTCAGCAAACAAAATGAAAAGCAGCACAGAAAAAAAGGAGGGTAACGAAAGGAAATCTTGTAACTGTACCAAAAAAGAACAGTGCCCCCTAAGCAACAAATGCCTTTATAACAACATTGTGTACCAAGCCACTGTAACATCAGAGAACGCAAAAGAAACATATGTAGGTATCACGGAAAACCAATTCAAAACTAGATATGCAAACCATAAACAATCATTCAACAAAGAAAGATACAAAAACCAAACAGAATTGAGTAAATACATTTGGAAACTTAAAGAAAAAAACATAGACTACAACATATCTTGGAAAATTTTAAAAAGAGCAGCATCATACAACAACATTTCAAAAAAATGCAATCTATGCCTAACAGAGAAATACATTATACTATGTAAACCACAGTTGGCAACTCTAAATGTTAGAACAGAAATGGTTAACAATTGCAGACACAGATGGAAGTTCCTATCAGCGAAAAAAAACAACACCTGAGAAACACATGTATCACGGGAAAAAAACAACAGCAAACCAGCTAGCTATATATATACGTGGCACTGGCAACACAAGCTCATCACATCCTGACGACCGCACAGCGTGAAACAAATTTGTAGATGTTTTTAGAAGCTTGATTTTAACTTGCTTTTAATATAACAAATGTCGCTCCCACTGTGGTTGAGCACTGTTTTTAAGATTGCGCTGATCCTCAGTACCATTCTCTCTCTCTCTCTCTCTCTCTCTATATATATATATATATATACAATAAACTAATAAATTCCAAGGATAAGTACCGAGCACCATTCCAGCAACTTACAGAGCAGCTAGGTGTTGCAATGACTGCAAGAAATATTCAATTATAAACAAAGCTTGCTCTTATGTCTTAGATTGAAGAAATAGGGGGAGATAAGCATTCATATCTGCAGTGGTAGATCATTCTGCCAACTAACAGTATGTGCTTGAGTGGGTGAATGGGGAAAAAATAAAATAAATGCTTCTCAAAATGAGCCTTTAGCAAGCTTATAGTCTCCAAGTGGGAGACGATCTCCAATGGGGAGAAAACCCACTAACATATAACTCCTGGTCAGATACCAATATTTCGAAACCTGATTGTTTCTCCTCAGTGACCGCGGAAAGTGGTAATTTGACTCCTCTGCCTTTTCGGTTTTAAGAAGAATGCTATCCCAGAAAAGGCTGGTGTGCAATACCGTAGTATGTTTGTTGAGTTTTCAAAAAACCAACCAAAGGTGCCACCTAAGAAGCAAAAGAAAATCATGAAAGAGCAAAACAAGCTACATTTTCTTGTGAAAAGTAGAAAATATAAAAAGATAACCTCTCAAGACACAAGTGCTGAGGGCCAGTTATTGGAATGAATCCGCAAGGGACTAAATTACAATAAACTAATGAATTCCAAGGATAAGTACCGAGCACCATTCCAGCAACTTACAGAGCAGCGGTAGTACTGAGGATCAGCGTTATATTAAAAAGAGTGCTCGACTAGAGTGGGAGCGGCATTTGCTGTATTAAAAGCAAGTTAAAATCAAGCTTAAAACCTACAGATCTGTTTCGCGCTGTCAGTGCGGTCGTCAGGGTGTAGTGAGCTTGTATTGCCAGTGATCCTCAGTACTACCCTCTTAACTGCCCTCTTAACTGCTCCATACGTTGAGCACTTTGAATCAGCAGATTTTAGAATGGAAAAAATCAACTTTAAACAATCCACCAAAAACATTCCGTTTGCTAAACCCCAGTGCTACATGAAGAAAATGATAGAACAGACCGAAAAATTCATAAAAAATATGAGATGGAAAGCATTTTTATTCTTAAACCCCAACGCTAAGAAAGAAGATAAAAATACATATGACTTCAAATCATGGCGAGTACTACCAGCCATAGAAGAAATGAGAACACTTGAAGATAAAATGAAAAGAATGTTAGCCAACATAGAAATAAAAAAATCCAATAACAAATTCCAATCAACGTTAGAAAAGGAAATTAAACAAATTCAAAATGATAATAAAATATTTGTGAAGGCGGATAAAACCAACAACGTTTACAAAATAGAACCTGAAGAGTACTCAAAACTACTCGACAAAAATATTCAAAAAAATTACAGAAAGGCTGACAAGGCCACATATGACCACATCAGAAAGAAAGAAAAGGAACTTGTACACCAAATGGACCTAAGTGACAGAGTAGAGATCACAGCAGCTAGAGAAGCCTTTATTACACTTAAAGACCACAAACCCAATTTCTTGAACAATCCAACATGTAGATTGATAAACCCTTCCAAATCTGAGCTAGGGAAAATTAGTAAAAAAAATCTTAGACAAAAACAAAAAAAGCATAAAAGAAAACACTGAATTCAATCTCAGGAAAAACACATATGAAGTCATACAATGGTTCAAAAAACTCAACAAACAAGAAAATACAGTTTTTATAACATTCGACATAGTAGATTTCTACCCATCTATAGATGAAAAGCTACTAACTAAAGCTATAAGATTTGCCAACAAGTACACAGAAATATCAGGGTCAGAAATGGAAATCATTTTCCATACAAAGAAAACTATACTGCACAGTAAAAATGAAACCTGGATTAAAAACACAAACAGGAATTCAACTTTTGATGTCACGATGGGATCATATGATGGTGCCGAAACTTGCGAACTTGTAGGACTATTCATGTTATCCCATATTCAAAAAAAACCTTGGAAAACAAACTGGACTGTACAGGGATGACGGCCTTGCAGCTCTGAATGACAACCCTAGGAATATCGAAAATAAGAAAAAAGAATTGTGTAAAATTTTCCACAACCAAAACTTAAAAATCACCATAGAAGCAAACAAAAAGATAGTGAACTATTTAGACATAACGTTAGACCTCAACCAACATACATATAAACCATACAAGAAACCAAATGACACGCCTGTTTATGTAAACATCAAAAGCAACCACCCACCCTCCATACTGAAAACAATACCCAAAAGCATAAACAAAAGACTGTCTAATTTGTCATGTAACGAAACAGTATTCAACAATGCTACAGCTGAGTACCAAGAGGCGTTACATAAAAGTGGCTACAATTATAAACTACAATACGATCCAGACAACGATACAAAAAGATGCGGAAAGAACAGGAAAAGGAACATCATATGGTACAACCCCCCATATGATGCAAGAGCCAAAACAAATGTAGGGAAAGAATTCTTTAAAATTTTGACATCATCCTTCCCAAAAGACCATAAATTATTTAAGATATTCAATAAAAATAACATCAAATTATCATATTCATGTATGCCGAATCTCAAACATGCCATTGATTCAGCAAACAAAATGAAAAATAACACAGAGAAAAATGAGGGTGACAAAAGGAAATCTTGTAACTGTACCAAAAAAGAACAGTGCCCTCTAAGCAACAAATGCCTTTACAGCAACATTGTGTACCAAGCCACTGTAACATCAGAGAACGCAGAAGAAACATATGTAGGTATCACTGGTAACCAATTCAAAACTAGATACGCAAACCATAAACAATCATTCAACAAAGAAAAATATAAAAACCAAACAGAACTGAGTAAATATATCTGGAAACTTAAAGACAAAAACACAGACTACAACATATCTTGGAAAATCTTAAAAAGAGCAGCACCATACAACAACACTTCAAAAAGATGTAATCTATGCCTAACAGAGAAATACATCATACTATGTAAACCACAATTAGCAACTTTGAATATCAGAACAGAAATGGTTAACAATTGCAGACACAGATGGAAGTTCCTAACAGTGAACAAAAACACCTGAAACACATGTAGCATGGGGAAAAACAGCAGCAAGCTATATATACACACAACACTGGCAATACAAGCTCACTACACCCTGACGACCGCACTGACAGCGCGAAACAGATCTGTAGGTTTTAAGCTTGATTTTAACTTAATAATAATATTAATGATTTCTTATATAGCGCTTAATCAAACGAATTTCTCTAAGCGCTTTACAAAGTCATACTACATTCACCCTTCTCATATACAATAATACACCTTACACCCAGCTACAAATACTATTACTACAATAACTAACAAATCCTAATCCTACCAATGTGACATTCACTTATTCTTCAAATATCACTACAAAAACTTAATCCTATAACGTTCAATCATACAACAAATACATATAATAGAGAACATACACATACGCTACATTTGAAAAGGCCCAGACGGCTGTGAGTTAGGTTGTACCCCCCCCCCCCCCTCTCCCCACAGCATTGACTAATTATGAGAAAATAGATGGGTTTTAAGTTTAGACTTGAAAGAAGAGATATAATCTGAATGTCTGAGACAGTCTGGCAGTCTGTTCCACGTCGCTGGAGCTTGAAAAGAGAAAGATCTTTCACCAGTAGTAGTCCTGAAGCGAGTCATTCGCAGAAGGCGGTCGTCAGCACAGGAGCGTAGTTGTCGAGAGGGGGTGTAGATTTTAAGGAGATCTGAGAGATAAGAAGGTCCATTTTCAAAGAGAGCAGAGAAAGTGAGAGTTGAGATTTTGTACGAGATACGGTTTGAGACAGATAGCCAGTGAAGAGAGTGGAGGAGAGGCGAAATGTGAGCATGTTTTCTTGCTCTACAGACGACTCGGGCTGCATGATTTTGGATTTTAATACAGCAAATGCCGCTCCCACTCTGGTCGAGCACTCTTTTTAATATAACGCCGATCCTCAGTACTACCCTATATATATATATATATATATATATATATATATATATATATATATATATATATACATATATGCACACAC
>CM065744.1:50333359-50338359 GCA_033310375.1 Conus canariensis
AACCTCAGTATACGATAGTGATACGCCTCCCCCTCCCCCCCCCCCCTCTCTCTCTCTCTCTCTCTCTCTCTCTCTCTCCTCTCTCTCTCTCTCTTTTCTCCGTGTAACAGACCGAAATGGGTCTGACCATAAACGTTTGGAACTGCACTTTAGCTTTTCACAAAGAAATGCCAGAAAATGATGTTCGTAGTGAAACATGAACATAAGAAATCAAAGAAACAAGTTGCTTGGGCAGTCCCATTTCAAAGAAAGAGATTCTATTTGCGATATAAATTCACATAATGGAAAATATGGTGGTCCTGGTGGTCTGATTGGTGAGCTATTTAGGAATTGTAGTGACATTGTCATTGATTTATTTCTTAATATTTTCAAGACTCTTCTGATTAAGTAATATAGTTACAAAGGACTACAGATGACTACAAAGGAGTTTTGTTTTCTTTCTTTAATGTCTTATTGGAATAGCTGTGTCTGTTCACTCAACTGTCGTTCCATTGACTGAGAAAGTGTGGCCACCATGCCATTCAAAAATGAGGCAGTGTCTGGTGAGCTGTTGTGGCCACCACCTGGGTTTACCTGTCTGCTTGGGTTAGACCCTGCATTTGTTTCACATCCCCACTAAGGACCATTCTACTTGGAGAAAACAACGTATTGACGGCACAGAGTGTAAGAACAAGCACAGACACACATGTCGTAGATCTGATAAGTAAGTGGCAATTGGTTTCAATGATGGTATCTACTTAGCTCGTTTAGGAAAAGATTTTTCAGATGTAATTTTCAGTTCCTCATATGCAAAGTTGTTACTTGTAGAACTTCTAAGAACGTATTTAGCGCATGCAAGACTTCCAGATGTTACGGATGGTGTGCGGTGCGTGTTTTGCGGTCTGACTCTCGCTCTCAAAAGTTTGGATGCGTGTAATAATTATTCCCTACACACACCCACACCATACGCACATGGATAGCCAGGCAACACACGAGTTAGATTTTTTTTCTTTATAATTATGCTACCTGAACCATCAAAATATACATTCATGTGAATTGGTACAAATCAATACGTGTCACTACATAGCATATAGATCAAGATATCAATGCAAAGGAACTTCAATCATCAGATATTAGCGAATCATATTACATATCTTGATATCACTCACAGATCTCGCCGGCGCCGTCCACAGTGTCTCACATATACAATCAACACACTCGGTTCCGCAGAACCCAAGCCAGTCTACACACTAAAAGAAGACAAAGAAGGATAACCAAGGTCCCCTCATAATAAGCTCAGCTGTTCACAAACACAAGCACTGAAGAAGAAGAAACAGAGTCTCCACACAACAAACACAATAAATCACGTAGAACTTTCAGAAGAAGAACCGCAGATTTACATTCACAAGGCACAGTAATTCATAGCAGAAGAACCGCAGATTCACAAAGCACAGCAATCCATAGAAGAAGAACCGCAGATTCATAAAGCACAGTAATCAACAGAAGAAGAACCGCAGATTCACAAGGCACAGTAAACAATATTAAATCCCCGCGAACACGATTTCAGCAAAGTTCCACAAAACACAATAAACTTCGACGTATTGTTGATCTAACACAAATATTAATTTCTCCGTGTATTGATATTACTATGTTCACATCACTTACGTATCAGATCTACTCAAAAGGTCTGATATAAATCCAAGTAATATTGACACAAATCAAGCGGCCTCCCCTTGTCCTGCTTGGGAGATGAATAAAGTGCAGTTTGATATTAATTATACTGATATGAAGAAAATGAGAATCCAAACATTATGAAAACTGAAGTCCAATTACATATACAGAACACTTATCCAAATCATTTAAAGATATATACAGATGGTTCACTCCTTGAAGATCACCGGGCAGGTTCAGCTTTTGTAATACCAGCGTTAAAAAAGGAAAAGTCATACTACATTGGCAAAAATCGATCCATCTTTACTGCTGAACTTATTGCTATTCTTATGGCTCTCAATTACATAGTTGATTTTCCATTACAGTTATTTCAAATCTTATTTTGTGTAGATTCTCAATCGGTACTTTATGCTTTAAGATCATCAGATTACAAGAAAAAGACCAAAATTATCTTAGAAATCAGTCAGTTAATTCATATCTTAACTTTAAAAGGGACCAACGTTTCCTTCTGCTGGGTTCCTTCACATCTTGGATTTTCTTCAAATGAGTGGGCTGACAAAGTAGCAAAAAAGGGCGCAAGGCAAGGCACAGAATCCACTGAAAATCATGTTCCCTTATCCATTCATGAGGGTTATCACTTGCTGGAACAAGCAGTATGGAGTAGAATTAAAGGCTATACCATGAGAAAAGATAGACTTTCCAAGAATAAGTATATTGATTCTCGTGGTTTGGATAACAAATCATACTTGAATCATACTGGCGTAATCAAATTCAGACAGATTAGTTCGCTATCTTACAGGATAAAACAATGCGTTCATCACAAAATACAGCAAAAATGTTAGATGTTTATGTGGTGAACAAATTTCTAGCAAGCACATCATGTTTGAATGTCAGAGGTTAATACCTATCTTACCAGTGATTTCTGAAAATTGTATTGAAGGCGTTTTCAAAAATGCTACTAGTTTGTTTAATATTGCGAAATGTTTACTTCATAGTCCTGTAGGACATTTGTTATAGACTAGTTGATTGTAATTTGTGTTAATGCTCATTTTTCTGACTTTTTTCCCCCTCCCCCTTATCAAAGAGACATAAATACATACACACACAATACGGTCCCCCTCCCCTCCTCTTCCTCCCGATCCCCTCCCTCCCCACTCCCCTCCCTTCCCCCCGTCTAATATCACTATGTGGATAGACGTTAAATTGAAGACAACAACAACATGTCGTAGAGTCACCTACTTCACACAGAATGTCAGTGATGCATGACACACTTCCCACACACCTTGTCCCTTTGTTGCCCACCTCTTTTATCACCCAAGCAAAGTCACTTAGTGTGACAGCTTCCACAGCTTTCGCCAAGGTACTACATGCTGAAGCATACAACATGGAATACGATCGCACAGTGACACTAACCAAGATACTACATGCTGAAGCATACAACATGCAATACGACAGCACATCTACATTGATAACTCTATGTAAATCTTTAATGAGGTCGAAAATAACATATGCCCAAGAAGTAATCTTTAGTGCTCCCAAATACCTATTGAAAAAGCTTGAAAGTATTGAATGCAAGGCATTGAAATTAGCACTTGGCCTTCCGGTGCATGCATCATCTTCTCGTACGTATTATGAAGCGCAGATGCTTCCCTCAGATGAATACAGAGAGTTAGCGTGTTGTAAACTTGTTATCAAGAGTACAACTAATAAAACGCACATTAGATCTGAAATAAAAATGAGGTCAGATATTGATTTTCCTAAAAGAGCAAAATCTATAGCTTCTCAAAAAACACTGGCAACGTACACGTCAAAAAGTATTACTGATTCTGGAGTTCTAATCGATAACGATGCTCTATCCATTAGACCGTTATTTTCTCCTATACCACAATGGGAGCTTAATAAAGCACATTTTGATATTGAACATACTAATATGAAAAAAGATGAAAACATAAACATGTTAGCAAGCTGTATCAAATGCCATATTGAAAAGAACTATTCAAATTATTTGAAAATATACACAGACGGTTCGTGCATTGATAAACAAACAGGTTGTGCATTCTTAATCCAGACTTAAGAGTAGAGAAATCATTTTATATCGGAATTAACAAATCGATATTTACAGCAGAATTAACAGCGATACTCCTGGCTTTAAATTATCTTTTAAACTTTCCAAAAACAATATTTCAAATTCTGTTCTGTGTTGATTCTAAATCAGCTCTTCAGGCATTAAAAGTTTCTCAATTGCACACAAGACCTGAAATGGTCATAGAGATAATTTGCATGATACACATGTTGATTGCAAGAGGAACCCATGTAGTTTTTTGTTGGATTCCTTCACATTGTTCTTTTCATTATAATGAAAAAGTAGACAGGGCAGCTAAACGTGGAGCCAAAAATAGTTTTGGTTCAGAACTGTTTGATTTCCCCTTATCAGTACATGAACAGTGTAACTTAGTTAAGTCGCATATCTGGAAAGCTTTCGAATATAGTATGGTAGATCACGTTTATAAAGAACAGTTTGATATTAAAAGAATCAAAGAGAATTTTAATCTTAATAGAAAATTACTCTCATTAATGCACAGGTGGAAACTTAATGCATTTAAAACAAAATATGTAAAAAACGTAGTTTGCGTATGTGGAAACAAAATTACTCCAATTCATATTGTTTCATGCAATGATATGAAAAAAATCATTCCAGTATTGAAGCAAAATACTGTGCAGGCCATTTTTCAGTCACCAGCTTTAACGTACGAATTCTTTGTACACTTAGAGCGCACACCTATTGGAAAATACTTATAATATTTTTATTAACTTTATTTGCGGGGGATAAGAAAGGAAGGGGGGTGGGGTGGATAAAATGGGGGGGGGGGGGGGGGGGGAAGCAAAGGATTTTGTTTGTTTATTCTTTTTTTCCTTTTTTTTTCCCTTTTTTCTTTAGTACTGTCATCCGTTTTGACTTTAATTGATAAGTTAGTTGTTGGTTATAAGTATTTTGTTTCATGTTAATCTTCACTTATGACTTGTGTAAAGATATTCACACACTTACACATCCACACCTCTCTCACTCACACACACAGGCACACATACTCACACACACACGCACACACACACACACACACACACGCACACGCGCGCGCGCACACACTCACACGCACACACACATTCGCGTGCACGTGCACCCATACATATACACATACACACATTATGTGCACGCTCGCAATTACTTCCGTACACATTCACTTTTTTTTTTCCTTTTTTTTTTTTTTTTTTTTTTGGTCTAATATCACGAATAGTGGATAGACGTTAAATGAAGGACACACACACGACAGCACAGTGACACTAACCAAGAT
>CM065744.1:50345859-50370859 GCA_033310375.1 Conus canariensis
AATAGTAATAATAGTAATTATTGTTATTATAGTAAAAATGATAATAGAATAGACAAATAATATATATATATACTAATAATAGTAAAAATATTAATAATAGTAAGGCTGATAATAGTACTTATACTGATACAAACACTAATCCTAATACTAAGGGGGGGGGGGGGGATGATGTGTGAGTCAAGGTAGTATTGATGATAACTATATCATTTATGGTAATGATGATGATCAAGCTATTGAAAAGTAATTAACCCGTAGAGTGCCTTTAAGCCGTCAGCTGACGCCGCATTAAAAATGCTTTCCCAGTGCCTATGGGCCGTCCACTGACGTCATGCATTTTTCTTGAATTTTCATTCGTTACTATTTCTATCAACGGACTTAAATAGAGTGTGCGTAGTAAGCCTTATATGTCTGTAGTATTAAAATAATATGTAAATGACCACACGTGAGGGGAAAGCCCATTTATTCTCATCACTGACTGGATGACCAGCCAGCACTTCGTCTCGCTTGCAAAGATGGCGGCGCAACCTTCGACAAGCGCAGCGACCAAATCAACGTATTTACACAGCTGAGCAGGCTCTGCTAATGATTTTTGACAAAGACAATAATCTTTTATTCAACGACTCACTCGAGCATGAAGGTGAGATGATGATAGTGATGGAATTGCCAACCGTATTCGTCAGTTATTGTGTCGGGCTGTGTGACCTCAATGTGTGTTCAGCTGACTGGTTTGCCAGTGTCGAACGAGCTCGCCTAGTGTGTACTCTGCACTGCGTGCCAGTGGTCAGTGACGTGGTAGTCAGCGTGAGAGGGGAGCGCGGCCTGCTCGCGGCGCGGCACAGGGCAGAGGGAAAGGTAGGGGAAGAGGAGCAGTGAAAGAGAGGGTTGAAGTCCAGCAAGGGGGCGTGGTGGGGAGAGGGGGGCGTGGTCGTGGACTGACCTGTCTGCATAGAGTGTGAGCGTCTTGATAGACTTCTAAACTGTTTTACTTTCATTTACAGGTGTAGTGTGACAATACAAACTTTATTTTCAACTTTTTTGCTTTGTGTTCTTGTTTGGATGTGAAGATGTAGTGGTAAATACATATGCTTTTGATCGTGCAAAAAAATCTATCCAAATCTAATTGTCTAAATACTTTTTTATTATCAAAATTAAAACAAAAGAAGCCCAGATTCAAAATCTTCATTCAATTTCCTTCAAAAATCATATATATTTCATTGTTATATCTTTTGTAGTTTCTGAGCTAGAATTTTTTGTTAATTATTACCCCAAATCATTAGATTTCCCTGGCACTGGGAAAGCCTTTGTTTGTAACATTTTCAAGCAGCTTCAAGCAGCGAACGGGTTAATAAATAAGAAAGGATGACTACCGCTTGTGGTGAAAATATGGCAATAGCATTTGTAGTATTGGAGAAAGGAGAGTGGAATCACAGCATGGTTGCCGTGGCAACAGTCATAGCGGCGGTGGCGATAGTGATGCTAAAGGTAGTTATGGTAATATCAATACTAACAATCGTATTAATGATGGTAATAATGGTACTGATAATAAAAGCGTGATACACAAACATATTAAAATATACATATACATCTATGTAATCAATAAGTAAATCTTTAAAAAGAGATATAATAATAACAACAAAAACAGCAATAATAATAATAATAATAATAATAATAATGATAATAATAATAATAATAATAATAATAATAATAATAATAATAGTAATAATAATGATAATGATGATGATGATGATGATGATAATAATAATAATAATAATAATAATAATAATAATAATAATAATAATAATGATGATGATGATGATGATGATGATGCTGATGATGATGATAAGAAGAAGAACAACAACAACAACAGCAACAACAACAACAATGATAATAATAATAATAATAATAATAATAATAATAATAATAGAATAAATAAACATATGTCTATATATTGGTTGCTTTATTGAAAACTAAAAAAAACATACTATGGTGTTTGCACACCAGCCTTTTCCTGGGATAGCATTCTGTTTATCACTGAAAAGGCAGAGGAGTCAAGTTAGCACTTTCCAAAGTCACTGAGGAGAAACAATCAGGATTTAAAATACCGGTATCTGACCAGGAGTTATTATATGTTAGTGAGTTTCCTCACCTTCGGAGATTGTCTCTCCCCACCACGTTTTTATTTGATTATTTCTCATTTCATTTTTTTTTTTTTTTTTTTAAATTTAATCACCACTTCCTTGTTGCAATGTTTGCTACAATCCATAGCTTGCTGATACGAGTGTTCAATGATAATAATTAGTAAGGCTACTGACTTTGAAAAAGTCATAGACATCATGCGTTTTTATATGTATACATGCATCTTTAGTGCATGCGACTGCCTATGACTGAGAGTCCCCCTCGCGCCTTTTTTTCCTCCCTGTCCCGCGCCGAACAACTGCCCTCCCCCTTCCTTTTGCCACTTCCTCTAATATACTGAGCCGGGGGGGGGGGGGGGGGGGGGGGAGGGGGGAGTATTTGATTGACCATAGGTGTATGGATGGATCAGCGATTACGAATTTAAATGCTTACATAAACGTATATTTGTATAAATGTGTCTACATATTTAACTAATTCAGATGTATATGAAGGGTTGTCTAGTAGGAGATAAAATCTTGATTACGTGCAGCTGTAGGTGCGCATGTTTATGTGCACACAGCTTCTCCATTTTCCCTTTTTTCCCTCATGTGTGTGTTAAGAGGACTTTACATGCATATTTAATCCTTAGATTGCAACCATGTCAGAGACAACAAGAGACACGGAAACGCGATGAATGAAAGATATGGTAGCGGGAATGGTAAGAATGATCGAGTGAGAAGATAGGACAAAATTATCAGTTTTGTTTCGCTTTATTTTAATCATGGAATGCAAGATATCGATGATTATAGTGTACTTTCTGTAGGTGGCATGTTAAAGTATAATCTTTACTATCCACCACTGTAAATATGAAATGACTAGAGTCACAGTTGCATCTATGAACTGCCAAGGTTTGGGGGACTTTAAAAAAAGAAGAGACGTCTTCCACTATCAAAGACAAAGAAATTATAATGTATACTTCATACAAGATACACATTTTGGTCCAAAACTTGATAAATACTACTATGCAGAATGGGGGTTTACTTCCTTCTTTTGTTCAAATACTACTAATTCAAGAGGTGTGGCAATACTTTTTAATAACAATTTTGAATTTAAAATAAATGGCGTATATAGCGATAACGCAGGAAATTTTCTAATGCTACAAGTTCATACACTGGACTTAGATTTTGTCTTGGTGACAATATATGGACCTAATAGGGATAGTCCTGATTTCTATGAACTAGCAAATAAGAAAATAAAAGAATTAATTGCGCTAATCTTATTATTGCAGGAGACTGGAATTTAGTAGTATTAAACCCAAACTTAGATTATTGTAATTACAAACATGATAATAATGTGAAGGCTAGAGAAAAAGTAGAGGAGATGATAGACGACAATTTCTTGGTAGATATTTGGAGAGAATATAATCCGCAATTACAGCGTTTCACTTGGAGAAGAAGTAACCCAGTACAGCAGAGCAGACTAGACTTTTTTCTTACTTCTGAGAATGTATGCAATTATATTACCTCCGCAGATATTTTGCCAGGATATCGAACTGATCATTTATGGATAACAATGGAAATTACTTTTGGAGAGAAAAACAAGAAAAATACATTTGGAAATTTAACTGTTCATTGTTAAAAGATCAGGAATACATTAACGAAATAAATGGTCTCATAGACATGATAGTTTCACAGTATGCCGCGACCCCGTATGATAGAAATAAACTACCGGAAATACTAACTTCAGATATTCATTTTACTATCTCAGACCAGCTACTCCTTGATGTTTTATTGATGGAAATTAGAAGTGAAACCATCGCATACTCTACAATGGAAAAGAAAGCAAATAAAGAGTAGAAAACGGTCTAGAGAACGAAATTGAAGTGTTAGAAAAACAACCAATTAAAAAACAATCATGTGCTCCAAGAAATAGAAAACAAAAATAGAAAATTAGGCAAAAGAAAATGGAAGGTGTTTTAATATGCTCAAAAGCTAGATGGGTCGCTGAAGGTGAAAAAATAACGAAGTATTTTTGTGGGTTAGAAAAAAGAAACTATATAAATAAACAAATGACAAAAATTGTACGAAACGATGGTACCCTTTTAGACAAAACAAGTGATATTGTCTATGAAACAAAATCCTTTTACGAAAAGTTGTATGAAAAAAAAGACATGATCAACTGTGAAATAGAAGAAATGGTACAAAATTATACCCACATTATCGGAAAATGAAGCCAAAAGTTTAGAAGGTGAAATAACGCTTGAAGAAGCCACACAGTCCTTGAAAAATATGAATAACAGCAAGAGTCCAGGATCAGATGGGTTTACAGTAGAGTTTTTTAAGGTTTTTTGGCGGAAAAGAATTGGTGAGCTGGTCATGAGGTCCATAAACGAAGGCTTTATCAAAGGAGAAATGTCTCAAACACAAAAGGAGGGAATCATTATGTCTCCCAAAAGATGATAAATCGAGAGAATATCTAAAAAAAAAACTGGAGGCCAATCTCTCTTTTAAATGTTGTGTACGAAATTGCTACAACATGTATTTCTATGAGATTAAAAAAGGTTCTCCCAAAGCTTATTAGCGAAGATCAATCAGGATTTATGACTAATAGATATTTGGGTAATAATATAAGATTAACATATGATATTATTCATTTTTGCAAAGTACAGAAAACTGCAGGACTATTATTAGGTATAGATTTTTAAAAGGCATTCGACTCTCTTGACTGGGGTTTCATGTTTAAAGTTTTAGACGCATATGGTTTCCATAAAGACATAAAAAGGTGGATCAAAACTTTCTATTACAATATCAAATCAACAGTTCTAGTAAACGGTCAATCGTCTCCATGGTTCGAAATAAAGAGAGGCTGCCGACAGGGTGACCCGATTTCGCCATATCTATTCATACTCTGTGCTGAAATCTTAGCAATTATGATACGAGGAAACACAAGCATCAAAGGAATTCAAATAGGACAAACAGAACATAAGATATCCCAATTTGCAGATGACACTGAACTATTCCAATAAGGGGACAGAGAAACATTTGAATTAACTTTCAAGGTATTAACAGATTTTGGAAACAAATCGGGATTACAACTTAATGTTGGGAAAACGTTTGTTGTTTGGTGGGAAACATCTAATATAAAAATGGCAAATTCTGTGTGTGTGTGTGTGTGTGTGTGTGTGTGGTGTGTGTGTGTGTGTGTGTGTGTAGTGGTGTGTGTGTGTGTTTGTCTGTGTGTGTGTGTGTGTGTGTTGTGTGTGTGTGTGTGTGTGTGTGTGTGTGTGTGTGTGTGTGTGTGTGTGTCTGTGTACGCTATAGACTCAAAAACAGCTCAACCGATTGTCATGAAATTTGGCAGGTACATCTGTTGTGACCCAAAGATGGTTTTGGGGCTAATCTCTAAAAAAAATAAAACCGTTAAAAAACTGTTATAACGGTTTCAAAGACATCTTTTTCCTCTGCTTTTCATCAAATGGCCGTTGTGTCATTGCACAGGTACAGGGCTACTTCTCGAAAATTAGAACCGTTATTTGGCAGTTAAGAAACGTTATTTATAACAGTTAAAAACCGTTAAAAACACCAAACCCTATAAAAACTGTTTAAAATCCGATCTTCTGAGGATGGCGGCCACGAGAGTCATCGGATCGCCACCAAACTTGACATAAGCCTACAGGAACATCCAGCAGGTAACATAAGGTCATTAGATAGTCATTATGACCATTAAATTTGACCGTTAAAAACCGTTATTTTCAAAATTTAGGCTGTTCTTGATGAAATTCGGCATACATGTCAGATTTAAATGCCGAAAAATGATATACAACTTTTACGAACCGAAATTTACAATTGACCGTTAAAAACCGTTATTTTATAAATTTAGAGTATTCTTCAAGAAATTCGATATACATGTGCACTTTTGAACGCTAAACAATTGTATACAATTTTCAAGATCCGAAACTAACATTGACCATTAAAAACCGTTATTTTCTGAATTTCTAAATTTTCACCCTTCTTGATAACATTCCATATGCACGTACAGTTTTAAGCGCTGAACAGTGTTATGCAAATTTTATTGACCGTTAAAAACCGTTATTTTCTAAATTTACACCGCTATTGATAAAATTCCGTATGCATATGTCTAGTAACGGTAAGTAATTTTGCAACATGGATGGGACAGGGTAGGGGGATGAAAAGGGAGGAATGAGAGGGGCCAGAAAAATGATTGTACAGTGCAAAGCCTGATACACTATTTTTACATTAGATACACACCCGTTGAAATAAACTACTTCTGCACAAAGTCTATTCCTACAAAATTAAGGGCAAGAAGAAGAATGGGAATGGGAACAGTGAGAGCAGGCGGAAAATCGAGCGAGAAAAGCATCTCGTCGTGCTAGGGAAGATCCAGAGGAAAGGGGCCGGAGGCAGGCGGAAAACAATCTAATATATAAATGGCAAATTCTGTCTGCGTGTGTGTGTGTGTGTGTGTGTGTGTGTGTGTGTGTGTGTGGTGTGTGTGTGTGGTGTGTGTGTGTGTGTGTGTGTGTGTGTGTGTGTGTGTGTGTGTGTGTGTGTGTGTGTGTGTGTGTATGTGTGTGTGTTACGCTATAGACTAAAAAACGGCTCATCCGATTGTAATGAAATTTGGCAGGTACGTCTGTTGTGACCCGAGGATCGTTTTGGGCTAATCTCTAAAAAAATAAAACCGTTAAAAATGTTAAAAACTGTTATTACGGTTTCAAAGACATCTTTTTCCTCTGCTTTTCTTCAAATAGCCGTTGTGACATTGGACAGGTACAGGACTACTTCTCTAAAATTAGAACCGTTATTTGGCAGTTAAAAAACGTTATTTATAACAGTCAAAAACCGTTAAAAACACCCAAACCCTATAAAAGAAACTGTTTAAAACCCGATCTTCTTGAAATTTAGCAGGTACGTCTGTTGTGACCGAGGATGGTTTTGGGCTAATCTCTCAAAAAATAACACCGTTAAAACCAGTTTTAAAAAAAACCTGTTATAACGGTTTCAAAGACATCTTTTTCCTCTGCTTTTCATCAAATGGCCATTGTGACACTGCACAGGTACGGGGCTACTTCTCGAAAATTAGAACCGTTATTTGGCATTAAGAAACGTTATTTATAACAGTTAAAAACCGTTTAAAACACCAATCCCCATAAAAACTGTTTAAAACCCGATCTTCTGAGGTTGGCGGCCACGACAGTCATTGGATTGCCACCAAACTTGACATAAGCCTACAGGAACATCCAGCAGGTAACATAGGGTCATTAGATATCATTTTGAAAATTAAATTTGACAGTTAAAAACCGTTATTTTTAAAATTTAGGCTGTTCTTGATGAAATTTGGTAAACATGTACAGTTTTAAATGCCGAAAAATGATATACAACTTTTACAAACCGAAATTTAAAATTGACCGTTAAAAACCGTTATTTTATAAATTTAGAGTATTCTTGAAGAAATTCGATATGCATGTGCAGTTTTGAACGCTAAACAATGATATAGAATTTTCAAGATCCGAAACTTAACATTGACTGTTAAAAACCGTTATTTTCTGAATTTCTAAATTTTTACCCTTCTTGATAACATTCCATATGCACGTACAGTTTTAAGCGCTGAACAATGTTATGCAAATTTTACGAACCAAAACTTAACATTGACCGTTAAAAACCGTTATTTTCTAAATTTACACTGCTATTGATAAAATTCGGTATGCGTATGTCCAGTAACGGTAAGTAATTTTGCAACATGGATGGGACAGGGTAGGGGGATGAAAAGGGAGGAATGAGAGGGGCCAGGAAAATGATTGTACAGTGCAAAGCCTGATACACTATTTTTACATTAGACACACACCCGTTGAAATAAACTACTTCTGCACAAAGTCTATTCCTATAAAAATTAAGGGCAGTCAGAAGAATGGGAATGGGAACAGTCAGTGCAGGCGGAAAATCGGGCGAGAAAAGCATCTCGACGTGCTAGGGAAGATCCAGAGGAAAGGGGCCAGAGGCAGGCGGAAAACAATAGAATGTATAAGAGAGAGAGAGAGGAGAGAAGAGAGAGAGAGAGAGAGAGAGAGAGAGAGAGAGAGAGAGAGAGAGAGAGAGAGAGAGAGAAAATGTGTATTTGTGTGGGGGAGGGGGTGGGAAGATGTTTGGGTGGGGGGGATTGATCGTAAATCAAAACAATTAATACATGTTTGCCGTCACGTGAGTATCGCAAAGAGTGTTCATATCCCGGGCAACGCTGGGTGCCCTGCTAGTAATATATAAATGGCAAATTCTGTCTGTGTGTGTGTGTGTGTGTCTGTGTACGCTATAGACTCAAAAACGGCTCAACCCATTGTCATGAAATTTGGCAGGTACCTCCGTTGTGACCCGAGGATGGTTTTGGGCTAATCTCTAAAAAATAAAACCGTTAAAACCGTTAAAAAGCTGTTATAACGGTTTCAATGTCATCTTTTTCCTCTGCTTTTCTTCAACTACCCGTTGTGACATTGCACAGGTACAGGACAACTCAAAAATTAGAACCGTTATTTGGCAGTTAAAAAACGTTATTTATAACAGTTAAAAACCGTTAAAAACACCAAACCCTATAAAAGAAACTGTTTAAAACCCGATCTTCTTGAAATTTAGCAGGTACGTCTGTTGTGACCCGAGGATGGTTTTGGGCTAATCTCTCAAAAAATAAAACCGTTAAAAACCGTTTAAAAAACTGTTATAACGGTTTCAAAGACATCTTTTTCCTCTGATTTTCATCAAATGGCCAATGTGACATTGCACAGGTACGGGGCTACTTCTCGAAAATTAGAACCGTTGTTTGGCAGTTAATACTATCCAGCCGAGAGCGGCACGGACAGCACGATTCCCTGCTGCCGCACGCTCGCGCACAGCGCTCATTCCCTGCCGACGCACATATTTGGCCACTTTTTAATTTATTTTTACGGTAGCTAGACAACAACTGACGGTCTTGTGTTGGGTGTCACAGGAAAGAACAAACACTCAACTAATCGAACATAGTAATTTCAAATCATTTACTTTCAATGTGTACACACGACAGTGCGTTGAAAAACATGTCTGACTAGTAGAAAAAATGCTTTGTTTGCATTCTATTCCGTTCGTTTACAACACCAAATTGGAAGATGAAGGGATGGCTGCATCTTCAAACAATTCACTTTCCAATTCTCTTTCAAAGTTTTCTATCTCTCTATCACTCCCCTCATCACCAGATCCACTTTGTAATATGATTTCAAGCGCTTCATTGAGCGAGAAATCGCTACCACCCCTTCGCCTGACAGACATTTTTTCTGGCACAGGAAATATGTGCCGCGCGCGGCGTGCCGGTGCCGCTAGTTTCTTTGTTTCAAAGCTCCTGGGGTCAGCCAAGTTCACAATAGGCCACTGAAAGTATGGTCTACAACTCGCTCCAACATCCCCAAGACTAGTTACAGAGCTTATTTCCCTAGGATCATTTCATGGAAAGTGTAGGAATTTTTTATGTTCCCGTCGTCTGACTGTGGACGACACGGCAGACTGTACTGCTGTCTGTCCGTCGTCCGGACTTCGATGACTCGGCTCAAGGGAGAGAAATCCTGTCATCCACTACTACATGACTCGGCTGGTAAAGGTTAAGAAACATTATTTATAACAGTTAAAAACCGTTAAAAACACCAAACCCTATGAAAACTGTTTAAAATCTGATCTTCTGAGGTTGGCGGCCAAGGGAGTCATCGGATCGCCACCAAACTTGGCATAAGCCTACAGGAACATCCAGCGGGTAACATAGGGTCATTAGACAGTCATTATGACCAATTAAATTTGACCGTTAAAAACCGTTATTTTCAAAATTTACGCTGTTCTTGATGAAATTCGGTATACATGTGCAGTTTTAAATGCCGAAAAATGATATACAACTTTTACGAACTGAAATTTACAATTGAACGTTAAAAACCGTTATTTTATAAATTTAGAGTATTCTTGAAGAAATTCGATATACCTGTGCAGTTTTGAACGCTAAACAATGATATAGAATTTTCAAGATCCAAAACTTAACATTGACTGTTAAAAACCGTTATTTTCTGAATTTCTAAATTTTTACCCTTCTTGATAACATTCCGTATGCACGTACAGTTTTAAGCGCTGAACAATGTTATGCAAATTTTAGGAACCAAAACTTAACACTGACCGTTAAAAACCGTTATTTTCTAAATTTACACCGCTATTGATAAAATTCGGTATGCGTATGTCCAGTAACGGTAAGTAATTTTGCAACATGGATGGTTTAGCAGGTACATCTGTTGTGTCCCGAGGATGGTTTGGGGCTAATCTATAAAAAAATAAAACCGTTAAAAACTGTTAAAAAAAACTGTTATAACGGTTTCAAAGACAACTTTTTCCTCTGCTTTTCATCAAATGGCTGTTGTGACATTGCACAGGTACAGGGCTACTTCTCGAAAATTAGAACCGTTATTTGGCAGTTAAGAAACGTTATTTATAACAGTTAAAAACCGTTAAAAACACCAAACCCTATAAACACTGTTTAAAACAAGATCTTCTAAGGTTTGCGGCCATGAGAGTCATCGGATCGCCACCAAACTTGACATAAGCCTACAGGAACATCCAGCGGGCAACATAAGGTCATTAGATAGTCATTATGACCATTAAATTTGACCGTTAAAAACCGTTATTTTTAAAATTTAGGCTGTTCTTGATGAAATTCGGCATACATGTGCAGTTTTAAATGCCGAAAAATGATATACAACTTTCATGAACCAAAATTTGAAATTCACCGTTAAAGACGTTATTTTATAAATTTAGAGTATTCTTGAAGAAATTCGATATACATGTGCACTTTTGAACGCTAAACAATGATATACAAATTTCAAGATCCAAAACTTAACACTGACCGTTAAAAACCGTTATTTTCTGAATTTCTAAATTTTCACCCTTCTTGATAACATTCCGTATGCACGTACAGTTTTAAGCGCTGAACAATGTTATGCAAATTTTAGGAACCAAAACTTAACACTGACCGTTAAAAACCGTTATTTTCTAAATTTACACTGCTATTGATAAAATTCGGTATGCGTATGTCCAGTAACTGTAAGTAATTTTGCAACATGGATGGGACAGGGTAGGGGGATGAAAAGGGAGGAATGAGAGGGGCCAGGAAAATGATTGTACAGTGCAAAGCCTGATAAACTGTTTTTACATTAGACACACACCCGTTGAAATAAACTACTTCTGCACAATGTCTATTCTTACAAAATTAAGGGCAAGAAGAAATGGGAATGGGAACAGTGAGTGCAGGCGGAAAAATCGAGCGAGAAAAGCATCTCAACGTGCTAGGGAAGATCCAGAGGAAAGGGGCCAGAGGCAGGCGGAAAACAATGGAATGTGTCAGAGAGAGAGAGAGAGAGAGAGAGAGAGAGAGAGAGAGAGAGAGAGAGAGAGAGAGAGAGAGAGAAACAGACAGACAGACAGACAGACAGACAGACAGAGAGAATGTGTATTTGTGTGGGGGGAGGGGGTGGGAAGATGTTGGGGGGTGGGGGGTGGGCGGTGGGGGGTGGTGGGAAGGGCTGGGGTGGATTGATTGTAAATCAAAACAATTAGTACATGGTTGCTGTCACGTGAGTATCGCAAAGAATGTTCATATCCCGGGCAATGCCGGGTGACCCTGCTAGTATCTAATATATCAATGGCAAATTCTTTGTGTGTGTGTGTGTGTTGTCTGTGTACACTATAGACTCAAAAACGGCTCAACCGATTGTCATGAAATTTGGCAGGTACCTCCGTTGTGACCCGAGGATGGTTTTGGGCTAATCTCTAAAAAACTAAAACCGTTAAAAACCGTCAAAAAGCTGTTATAACGGTTTCAAAGTCATCTTTTTCCTATGCTTTTCTTCAAATAGCCGTTGTGACATTGCACAGGTAATGGACTACGTCTCTAAAATTAGAACCGTTATTTGGCAGTTAAAAAACGTTATTTATAACAGTTAAAAACCGTTAAAAACACCAAACCCTATAAAAGAAACTGTTTAAAACCCGATCTTCTTGAAATTTAGCAGGTACGTCTGTTGTGACCCGAGGATGGTTTTGGGCTAATCTCTAAAATATAAAACCGTTAAAAACACGTTTAAAAAATTGTTATAACGGTTTCAAAGACATCTTTTTCCTCTGCTTTTCATCAAATTGCCATTGTGACATTGCACAGGTACAGGGCTACTTCTCGAAAATTTGAACCGTTATTTGGCAGTTAAGAAACGTTACTTATAACAGTTAAAAACCGTTAAAAACACCAAACCCTATAAAAACTGTTTAAAACCCGATCTTCTGAGGTTGGCGGCCATGAGAGTCATCGGATCGCCACAAACTTGACATAAGCCTACAGGAACATCCAGCAGGTAACATAGGGTTATTAGATAGTCATTATGACCATTAAATTTGACTGTTAAAAACCGTTATTTTCAAAATTTAGGCTGTTCTTGATGAAAGTCGGTATACATGTGCAGATTTAAATGCCGAAAAATGATATACAACTTTTACGAACCGAAATTTACAATTGACCGTTAAAAACCGTTATTTTATAATTTAGAGTATTCTTGAAGAAATTCGATATACATGTGCACTTTTGAACGCTAAACAATGATATACAATTTTCAAGATCCGAAACTTAACATTGACTGTTAAAAACCGTTATTTTCTGAATTTCTAAATTTTCACCCTTCTTGATAACATTCCGTATGCACGTACAGTTTTAAGCGCTGAACAATGTTATGCAAATTTTAGGAACCAAAACTTAACACTGACCGTTAAAAACCGTTATCTTCTAAATTTACACCACTATTGATAAAATTCGGTATGCGTATGTCCAGTAACGGTAAGTAATTTTGCAACATGGATGGTTTAGCAGGTACGTCTGTTGTGACCCAAGGATGGTTTGGGGCTAATCTCGAAAAAAATAAAACCGTTAAAAACCGTTAAAAAAACTGTTATAACGGTTTCAAAGACATCTTTTTTCCTCTGCTTTTCATCAAACGGCAGTTGTGACATTGCACAGGTACAGGGCTACTTCTCGAAAATTAGAACCGTTATTTGGCAGTTATAAAACGTTATTTATAACAGTTAAAAACCGTTAAAAACACCAAACCCTAAAAAAAAAACTGTTTAAAACCCGATCTCCTTGAAATTTAGCAGGTACGTCTGTTGTGACCCAAGGATTGTTTGGGGCTAATCTCTAAAAACTAAATCTGTTAAAAACCGTTAAAAAAACACTGTTATAACGGTTTCAAAGACATCTTTTTCCTCTGCTTTTCATCAAATGGCCATTGTGACATAGCACAGGTACAGGGCTACTTCTCGAATATTAGAACCGTTATTTGGCAGTTAAGAAACGTTATTTATAACAGTTAAAAACCTTTAAAAACACCAAACCCTATGAAAACTGTTTAAAACCCGACTTCTGAGGTTGGCGGCCACGAGAGTCATCGGATCGCCACCAAACTTGACATAAGCCTACAGGAACATCCAGCGGGCAACATAGAGTCATTAGATAGTCATTATGACCATTACATTTGACCATTAAAAACCGTTATTTTCAAAATTTAGGCTGTTCTTGATGAAATTTGGTATACATGTGCAGTTTTAAATGCCGCAAAATGATATACAACTTTTACGAACCGAAATTTACAGTTGACCGTTAAAAACTGTTATTTTATAAATTTAGAGTATTCTTGAAGAAATTCGATATACATGTGCACTTTTGAACGCTAAACAATGATATAGAATTTTCAAGATCCGAAACTTAATATTGACCGTTACTAACCGTTATTTTCTGAATTTCTAAATTTTCACCCTTCTTGATAACATTCCGTATGCATGTACAGTTTTAAGCGCTGAACAATGTTATGCAAATTTTAGGAACCAAAACTTACATTGACCGTTAAAAACCGTTATTTTCTAAATTTACACCACTATTGATAAAATTCGGTATGCGTATGTCCAGTAACGGTAAGTAATTTTGCAACATGGATGATTTAGCAGGTACGTCTGTTGTGACCCGGGGATGGTTTGGGGCTAATTTCTAAAAAAATAAAACCGTTAAAAACCGTTTAAAAAAAACTGTTATAACGGTTTCAAAGACATATTTTTCCCCTGCTTTTCATCAAATGGCCGTTGTGACATAGCACAGGTACAGGGCTACTTCTCGAAAATTAGAACCGTTATTTGGCAGTTATAAAACGTTCTTTATAACAGTTAAAAACCGTTAAAAATACCAAACCCTATAAAAACTGTTTAAAACCCGATCTTCTGAGGTTGGCGGCCTCGAGAGTCATCGGATCGCCACCAAACTTGACATAAGCCTACAGAGACATCCAGCGGGCAACATAACGTCATTAGATAGTCATTATGACCATTAAATTTGACCGTTAAAAACCGTTATTTTTAAAATTTAGGCTGTTCTTGATGAAATTCCGTATACATGTGCAGTTTTAAATGCAGAAAAAAGATATACAACTTTTACGAACCGAAATTTACAATTGACCGTTAAAAACTGTTATTTTATAAATTTAGAGTATTCTTGAAGAAATTCGATATACATGTGCACTTTTGAACGCTAAACAATGATATACAATTTTCAAGATCCAAAACTTTACATTGACTGTTAAAAACCGTTATTTTCTGAATTTCTAAATTTTTACCCTTCTTGATAACATTCCGTATGCACGTACAGTTTTAAGCGCTGAACAATGTCATGCAAATTTTACGAACCAAAACTTAACATTGACCGTTAAAAACCGTTATTTTCTAAATTTACACTGCTATTGATAAAATTCGGTATGCGTATGTCCAGTAACAGTAAGTAATTTTGCAACATGGATGGGACAGGGTAGGGGGATGAAAAGGGAGGAATGAGAGGGGCCAGGAAAATGATTGTACAGTGCAAAGCCTGATACACTATTTTTACATCAGACACACACCCGTTGAAATAAACTACTTCTGCACAAAGTCTATTCCTATAAAAATTAAGGGCAGTCAGAAGAATGGGAATGGGAACAGTCAGTGCAGGCGGAAAATCGGGCGAGAAAAGCATCTCGACGTGCTAGGGAAGATCCAGAGGAAAGGGGCCAGAGGCAGGCGGAAAACAATAGAATGTATAAAGAGAGAGAGAGAGAGAGAGAGAGAGAGAGAGAGAGAGAGAAGAGAGAGAGAGAGAGAGAGAAAATGTGTATTTGTGTGGGGGAGGGGGTGGGAAGATGTTTGGGTGGGGGGGATTGATCGTAAATCAAAACAATTAATACATGTTTGCCGTCACGTGAGTATCGCAAAGAGTGTTCATATCCCGGGCAACGCTGGGTGCCCCTGCTAGTAATATATAAATGGCAAATTCTGTCTGTGTGTGTGTGTGTCTGTGTACGCTATAGACTCAAAAACGGCTCAACCCATTGTCATGAAATTTGGCAGGTACCTCCGTTGTGACCCGAGGATGGTTTTGGGCTAATCTCTAAAAAAATAAAACCGTTAAAACCGTTAAAAAGCTGTTATAACGGTTTCAATGTCATCTTTTTCCTCTGCTTTTCTTCAACTACCCGTTGTGACATTGCACAGGTACAGGACAACTCAAAAATTAGAACCGTTATTTGGCAGTTAAAAAACGTTATTTATAACAGTTAAAAACCATTAAAAACACCAAACCCTATAAAAGAAACTGTTTAAAACCCGATCTTCTTGAAATTTAGCAGGTACGTCTGTTGTGACCCGAGGATGGTTTTGGGCTAATCTCTCAAAAAATAAAACCGTTAAAAACCGTTTAAAAAACTGTTATAACGGTTTCAAAGACATCTTTTTCCTCTGCTTTTCATCAAATGGCCAATGTGACATTGCACAGGTACGGGGCTACTTCTCGAAAATTAGAACCGTTGTTTGGCAGTTAATACTATCCAGCCGAGAGCGGCACGGACAGCACGATTCCCTGCTGCCGCACGCTCGCGCACAGCGCTCATTCCCTGCCGACGCACATATTTGGCCACTTTTTAATTTATTTTTACGGTAGCTAGACAACAACTGACGGTCTTGTGTTGGGTGTCACAGGAAAGAACAAACGCTCAACTAATCGAACATAGTAATTTCAAATCATTTACTTTCAATGTGTACACACGACAGTGCATTGAAAAACATGTCTGACTAGTAGAAAAAATGCTTTGTTTGCATTCTATTCCGTTCGTTTACAACACCAAATCGGAAGATGAAGGGATGGCTGCATCTTCAAACAATTCACTTTCCTATTCTCTTTCAAAGTTTTCTATCTCTCTATCACTCCCCTCATCACCAGATCCACTTTGTAATATGATTTCAAGCGCTTCATTGAGCGAGAAATCGCTACCACCCCTTCGCCTGACAGACATTTTTTCTGGCACAGGAAATACGTGCCGCGCGCGGCGTGCCGGTGCCGCTAGTTTCTTTGTTTCAAAGCTCCTGGGGTCAGCCAAGTTCACAATAGGCCACTGAAAGTATGGTCTACAACTCGCTCCAACATCCCCAAGACTAGTTACAGAGCTTATTTCCCTAGGATCATTTCATGGAAAGTGTAGGAATTTTTTATGTTCCCGTCGTCTGACTGTGGACGACACGGCAGACTGTACTGCTGTCTGTCCGTCGTCCGGACTTCGATGACTCGGCTCAAGGGAGAGAAATCCTGTCGTCCACTACTACATGACTCGGCTGGTAAAGGTTAAGAAACATTATTTATAACAGTTAAAAACCGTTAAAAACACCAAACCCTATGAAAACTGTTTTAAAATCTGATCTTCTGAGGTTGGCGGCCACGGGAGTCATCGGATCGCCACCAAACTTGGCATAAGCCTACAGGAACATCCAGCGGGTAACATAGGGTCATTAGACAGTCATTATGACCATTAAATTTGACCGTTAAAAACCGTTATTTTCAAAATTTACGCTGTTCTTGATGAAATTCGGTATACATGTGCAGTTTTAAATGCCGCAAAATGATATACAACTTTTACGAACTGAAATTTACAATTGAACGTTAAAAACCGTTATTTTATAAATTTAGAGTATTCTTGAAGAAATTCGATATACATGTGCAGTTTTGAACGCTAAACAATGATATAGAATTTTCAAGATCCAAAACTTAACATTGACCGTTAAAAACCGTTATTTTCTGAATTTCTAAATTTTTACCCTTCTTGATAACATTCCGTATGCACGTACAGTTTTAAGCGCTGACAATGTTATGCAAATTTTAGGAACCAAAACTTAACACTGACCGTTAAAAACCGTTATTTTCTAAATTTACACCGCTATTGATAAAATTCGGTATGCGTATGTCCAGTAACGGTAAGTAATTTTGCAACATGGATGGTTTAGCAGGTACGTCTGTTGTGTCCCGAGGATGGTTTGGGGCTAATCTATAAAAAAATAAAACCGTTAAAAACTGTTAAAAAAAACTGTTATAACGGTTTCAAAGACAACTTTTTCCTCTGCTTTTCATCAAATGGCTGTTGTGACATTGCACAGGTACAGGGCTACTTCTCGAAAATTAGAACCGTTATTTGGCAGTTAAGAAACGTTATTTATAACAGTTAAAAACCGTTAAAAACACCAAACCCTATAAACACTGTTTAAAACAAGATCTTCTAAGGTTGGCGGCCACGAGAGTCATCGGATCGCCACCAAAATTGACATAAGCCTACAGGAACATCCAGCGGGCAACATAAGGTCATTAGATAGTCATTATGACCATTAAATTTGACCGTTAAAAACCGTTATTTTTAAAATTTAGCTATTCTTGATGAAATTCGGCATACATGTGCACTTTTAAATGCCGAAAAATGATATACAACTTTCATGAACCAAAATTTGAAATTCACCGTTAAAGACGTTATTTTATAAATTTAGAGTATTCTTGAAGAAATTCGATATACATGTGCACTTTTGAACGCTAAACAATGATATACAAATTTCAAGATCCAAAACTTAACACTGACCGTTAAAAACCGTTATTTTCTGAATTTCTAAATTTTCACCCTTCTTGATAACATTCCGTATGCACATACAGTTTTAAGCGCTGAACAATGTTATGCAAATTTTACGAACCAAAACTTAACACTGACCGTTAAAAACCGTTATTTTCTAAATTTACACTGCTATTGATAAAATTCGGTATGCGTATGTCCAGTAACGGTAAGTAATTTTGCAACATGGATGGGACAGGGTAGGGGATGAAAAGGGAGGAATGAGAGGGGCCAGGAAAATGATTGTACAGTGCAAAGCCTGATAAACTGTTTTTACATTAGACACAGACCCGTTGAAATAAACTACTTCTGCACAATGTCTATTCTTACAAAATTAAGGGCAAGAAGAAGAATGGGAATGGGAACAGTGAGTGCAGGCGGAAAATCGAGCGAGAAAAAGCATCTCAACGTGCTAGGGAAGATCCAGAGGAAAGGGGCCAGAGGCAGGCGGAAAACAATGGAATGTGTGAGAGAGAAAGAGAGAGAGAGAGAGAGAGAGAGAGAGAGAGAGAGAGAGAGAGGGAGACAGACAGACAGACAGACAGACAGACAGACAGACAGACAGAGAGAATGTGTATTTGTGTGGGGGGAGGGGGTGGGAAGATGTTGGGGGGTGGGGGTGTGGGGGGTGGGGGGGTGGTGGGAAGGGCTGGGGTGGATTGATTGTAAATCAAAACAATTAGTACATGGTTGCTGTCACGTGAGTATCGCAAAGAATGTTCATATCCCGGGCAACGCCGGGTGACCCTGCTAGTATCTAATATATCAATGGCAAATTCTTTGTGTGTGTGTGTGTCTGTGTACACTATAGACTCAAAAACGGCTCAACCGATTGTCATGAAATTTGGCAGGTACCTCCGTTGTGACCCGAGGATGGTTTTGGGCTAATCTCTAAAAAACTAAAACCGTTAAAAACCGTTAAAAAGCTGTTATAACGGTTTCAAAGTCACCTTTTTCCTATGCTTTTCTTCAAATAGCCGTTGTGACATTGCACAGGTACTGGACTACGTCTCTAAAATTAGAACCGTAATTTGGCAGTTAAAAAACGTTATTTATAACAGTTAAAAACCGTTAAAAACACCCAAACCCTATAAAAGAAACTGTTTAAAACCCGATCTTCTTGAAATTTAGCAGGTACGTCTGTTGTGACCCGAGGATGGTTTTGGGCTAATCTCTAAAAAATAAAACCGTTAAAAACCGTTTAAAAAAATTGTTATAACGGTTTCAAAGACATCCTTTTCCTCTGCTTTTCATCAAATTGCCATTGTGACATTGCACAGGTACAGGGCTACTTCTCGAAAATTTGAACCGTTATTTGGCAGTTAAGAAACGTTACTTATAACAGTTAAAAACCGTTAAAAACACCAAACCCTATAAAAACTGTTTAAAACCCGATCTTCTGAGGTTGGCGGCCATGAGAGTCATTGGATCGCCACCAAACTTGACATAAGCCTACAGGAACATCCAGCGGGTAACATAGGGTTATTAGATAGTCATTATGACCATTAAATTTGACTGTTAAAAAACCGTTATTTTCAAAATTTAGGCTGTTCTTGATGAAATTCGGTATACATGTGCAGATTTAAATGCCGAAAAAGATATACAACTTTTACGAACCGAAATTTACAATTGACCGTTAAAAACCGTTATTTTATAAATTTAGAGTATTCTTGAAGAAATTCGATATACATGTGCACTTTTGAACGCTAAACAATGATATACAATTTTCAAGATCCGAAACTTAACATTGACTGTTAAAAACCGTTATTTTCTGAATTTCTAAATTTTCACCCTTCTTGATAACATTCCGTATGCACGTACAGTTTTAAGCGCTGAACAATGTTATGCAAATTTTACGAACCAAAACTTAACACTGACCGTTAAAAACCGTTATCTTCTAAATTTACACCACTATTGATAAAATTCGGTATGCGTATGTCCTGTAACGGTAAGTAATTTTGCAACATGGATGGTTTAGCAGGTACGTCTGTTGTGACCCAAGGATGGTTTGGGGCTAATCTCGAAAAAAATAAAACCGTTAAAAACCGTTAAAAAAACTGTTACAAAAGGTTTCAAAGACATCTTTTTTCCTCTGCTTTTCATCAAACGGCAGTTGTGACATTGCACAGGTACAGGGCTACTTCTCGAAAATTAGAACCGTTATTTGGCAGTTATAAAACGTTATTTATAACAGTTAAAAACCGTTAAAAACACCAAACCCTAAAAAAAAAACTGTTTAAAACCCGATCTCCTTGAAATTTAGCAGGTACGTCTGTTGTGACCCAAGGATGGTTTGGGGCTAATCTCTAAAAACTAAATCTGTTAAAAACCGTTAAAAAACACTGTTATAACGGTTTCAAAGACATCTTTTTCCTCTGCTTTTCATCAAATGGCCGTTGTGACATAGCACAGGTACAGGCTACTTCTCGAATATTAGAACCGTTTATTTGGCAGTTAAGAAACGTTATTTATAACAGTTAAAAACCTTTAAAAACACCAAACCCTATGAAAACTGTTTTAAAACCCGACTTCTGAGGTTGGCGGCCACGAGAGTCATCGGATCGCCACCAAACTTGACATAAGCCTACAGGAACATCCAGCGGGTAACATAGGGTCATTAGATAGTCATTATGACCATTACATTTGACCGTTAAAAACCGTTATTTTCAAAATTTAGGCTGTTCTTGATGAAATTCGGTATACATGGTGCAGTTTTAAATGCCGAAAAAAAGATATACAACTTTTACGAACCGAAATTTACAGTTGACCGTTAAAAACCGTTATTTTATAAATTTAGAGTATTCTTGAAGAAATTCGATATGCATGTGCACTTTTGAACGCTAAACAATGATATACAATTTTCAAGATCCGAAACTTAATATTGACCGTTAAAATCCGTTATTTTCTGATTTCTAAATTTTCACCCTTCTTGATAACATTCCGTATGCACGTACAGTTTTAAGCGCTGAACAATGTTATGCAAATTTTAGGAACCAAAAACTTAACATTGACCGTTAAAAACCGTTATTTTCTAAATTTACACCACCATTGATAAAATTCGGTATGCGTATGTCCAGTAACGGTAAGTAATTTTGCAACATGGATGGTTTAGCAGGTACATCTGTTGTGACCCGGGGATGGTTTGGGGCTATTTCTAAAAAAAATAAAACCGTTAAAAACCGTTAAAAAAAACTGTTATAACGGTTTCAAAGACATATTTTTCCCCTGCTTTTCATCAAATGGCCGTTGTGACATAGCACAGGTACAGGGCTACTTCTTGAAAATTAGAACCATTATTTGGCAGTTATAAAACGTTCTTTATAACAGTTAAAAACCGTTTAAAAACACCAAACCCTATAAAAACTGTTTAAAACCCGATCTTCTGAGGTTGGCGGCCTCGAGAGTCATCGGATCGCCACCAAACTTGACATAAGCCTACAGAGACATCCAGCGGGCAACATAACGTCATTAGATAGTCATTATGACCATTAAATTTGACCGTTAAAAACCGTTATTTTTAAAATTTAGGCTGTTCTTGATGAAATTCCGTATACATGTGCAGTTTTAAATGCAGAAAAAAAGATATACAACTTTTACGAACCGAAATTTACAATTGACCGTTAAAAACCGTTATTTTATAAATTTAGAGTATTGTTGAAGAAATTCGATATACATGTGCACTTTTGAACGCTTAACAATGATATACAATTTTCAAGATCCGAAACTTAACATTGACTGTTAACCCTTTAGAGTGCCTTTAAGCCGTCAGCTGACGCCGCATTAAAAATGCTTTCCCAGTGCCTTTGGGCCGTCCACTGACGTCATGCATTTTTCTTGAATTTTCATTCGTTACTATTTCTATCAACGGACTTAAATAGAGTGTGCGTAGTAAGCCTTATATGTCTGTAGTATTAAAATAATATGTAAATGACCACACGTGAGGGGAAAGCCCATTTATTCTCATCACTGACTGGATGACCAGCCAGCACTTCGTCTCGCTTGCAAAGATGGCGGCGCAACCTTCGACAAGCCCAGCGACCAAATCAACGTATTTACACAGCTGAGCAGGCTCTGCTAATGATTTTTGACAAAGACAATGATCTTTTATTCAACGACTCACTCGAGCATGAAGGTGAGATGATGATAGTGATGGAATTGCCAACCGTATTCGTCAGTTATTGTGTCGGGCTGTGTGACCTCAATGTGTGTTCAGCTGACTGGTTTGCCAGCGTCGAACGAGCTCGCATAGTGTGTACTCTGCACTGCGTGCCAGTGGTCAGTGACGTGGTAGTCAGCGTGAGAGGGGAGCGCGGCCTGCTCGCGGCGCGGCACAGGGCAGAGGGAAAGGTAGGGGAAGAGGAGCAGTGAAAGAGAGGGTTGAAGTCCAGCAAGGGGGCGTGGTGGGGAGAGGGGGGCGTGGTCGTGGACTGACCTGTCTGCATAGAGTGTGAGCGTCTTGATAGACTTCTAAACTGTTTTACTTTCATTTACAGGTGAAGTGTGACAATACAAACTTTATTTTCAACTTTTTTGCTTTGTGTTCTTGTTTGGATGTGAAGATGTAGTGGTAAATACATATGTTTTTGATCGTGCAAAAAAATCTATCCAAATCTAATTGTCTAAATACTTTTTTATTATCAAAATTAAAACAAAAGAAGCCCAGATTCAAAATCTTCATTCAATTTCCTTCAAAAATCATATATATTTTATTGTTATATCTTTTGTAGTTTCTGAGCTAGAATTTTTTGTTAATTATTACCCCCAAATCATTAGATTTCCCTGGCACTGGGAAAGCCTTTGTTTGTAACATTTTCAAGCAGCTTCAAGCAGCGAACGGGTTAAAAACCGTTATTTTCTGAATTTCTAAATTTTTACCCTTCTTGATAACATTCCGTATGCACGTACAGTTTTAAGCGCTGAACAATGTTATGCAAATTTTACGAACCAAAACTTAGCATTGACCGTTAAAAACCGTTATTTTCTAAATTTACACCGCTATTGTTAAAATTCGGTATGCATATGTTTAGTAACGGTAAGTAATTTTGCAACATGGATGGGACAGGGTAGGGGGATGAAAAGGGAGGAATGAGAGGGGCCAGAAAAATGATTGTACAGTGCAAAGCCTGATACACTATTTTTACATTAGACACAGACCCATTGAAATAAACTACTTCTGCACAAAGTCTATTCCTACAAAATTAAGGGCAGTCAGAAGAATGGGAATGGGAACAGTGAGTGCAGGCGGAAAATCGAGCGAGAAAAGCATCTCGACGTGCTAGGGAAGATCCAGAGGAAAGGGGTCAGAGGCAGGCGGAAAACAATGGAATGTAAAAGAGAGAGAAAGAGAGAGAGAGAGAGAGAGAGAGAGAGAGAGAGAGAGAGAGAGAGAGAGAGAAAGAGAGGAGAGAGGGAATGTGTATTTGTGTGGGGGGAGTGGTGGGAAGATGTTGGGGAGGGGGGTGGGGTGGGGATTGATTGTAAATCAAAACAATTAATACATGTTTGCCGTCACGTGAGTATCACAAAGAATGTTCATATCCTGGGCAACGCCGGGTGCCCCTGCTAGTATATATATAAAAGAACTTGCAACTAAAGGAATATTCTGTATTGGTGATTTGATTGATAACTATGGTAACACAGCTTCATACCAAGACTTCTGCTCAAAGCACGACATCACGTTAAATCCACTAATATATTTAAGTTGCATGACCTCCATTAACAAATACGCCAAAAGGACCAGTATAAAAATTGAAGATTCTAAAAGAGACAGTGAACCTAAGTCAATACATATGGTTCTGACTCCATTTCCCATACAGTCCTTGGAATGAGCTTATAGACCGAGGTTCCATGTGTGAACGCAAGCATATTATCTTGCACACACGTAAAATTCCATCACCAACTTTCGGAAGAGAAGGCCAGTTTGGCCGTTGGTATGGATGACACGTTACACATAGGATGTACATTCCCCGAAGTTGGAGTATGGCTGCCTTAATGGGGGATAAAAAACGGTCATACACACAAAACTCTACTCCCTTTGTTGGGCAGATGGGTTTAATACTTGTCTGTCTATACAAGGAGTGTCTGCAGGAGTATCAGCCTGCGTACGCAGGAGAAGAAGAAGCATTATCTACAAGTTGAATCAATTAAATAATATCCCTGTGAAATTACTCTTGGATATCTTCAAATCACAGATTCAGTCTATGCTTCTATATGGTGCTAAGATTTGGGGTTTACAAGATGTTTCATCAGTGAGAGAAAGTGTTCATTTGTTTGTTAAACAAGTATCTAGGGGTACGTATCAAAACACCGAACGATCTTGTATATGGTGAATGTATGGAAAAACCAAGGTGTAGGATGCATAACTTCTTTTATAAGAGAGTTCAACAAAGACTAATTAACCTTGTTTTCATGCTTATATTGGGATGGCAGCTTCATTCACATTTGCATCATATATTCGATGTCATTGATCACAGCCTTTCAAATGGGGCTTTGGCCTTTTTGAATAAAATTCTGTTCTGTTCTGTGTGTGCACGCGCGCGCAAAAGCAGATTTCGCTTCCAAATAAACGGTGAAATGCATTGACCATACCATTCGTTCATCCGCATGCTGCCTCTTCTCACAGCCTGTTTAATTACATTCATCTTTGTTTTAAAAACCTCATGCTAATTTATAAATCTTTAGTTCAATAACACCTTTTTGAGTCATTGGCGAACGTTGCATGCTCAGATTTACGCTTTCAAAGTGCAATCAAATAAGCTCTTTAATAAATCAATTATCTCATGAATTTCTCGTTGATTTATCACTAGTTTCATTCTTCACCTTCAATTTCAGGACAATGGT
>CM065744.1:50380859-50385859 GCA_033310375.1 Conus canariensis
ACACACACACACACACACACACACACACACATCATGCACACACACACACACACACACACACACACACACACACACACACACACACACACACACACACACGCGCGCGCGCGCTCGCACGAACGCGCACACGTGTGTTAAATAGTGTGCGGGAGATAACTTCTATCAAGAGCAGAAATGGAACCTGTTTCAACAAGAGAGAATTATCTCCCTCTCTCTACATCTGACTCTCTCGTCTCCTTCTCCTCACAGTCTGTCTGTCTGTCTGTCTGTCTGTCTGTCCATTTGTCTGTCTGTCTGTCTGTCTGTCTGTGTGTCTGCCTGTGTGTCTGTCCGTCTGTCTCTGTCTCTGTCTCTCTCCTTCTCTCACTATTTCTCACTCTCTCTCATATGCAAACGCATACATAGCACTGTATGTATCACCTCGAACAATGCACCATCTACCAGAGGAGAGTCTACTCCCTGGTGTCACTGTATTCATTACCCACACATTGCACTATGAACAGGGCACAGTCGGCACACTAGTAACACTATGCATCACCTCACACAGTGTACCATGTACCATGGACCAATCCACTCCCCATAGACACTGCAGACACCACCTCACACAGTGTACCATGTGCCATGGACCAGTCTACTCCCCATAGACACTGCAGACACCACCTCACACAGAGTGTCATGTACCATGGACCAGTCTACTCTGTATAGACACTGCAGACAACACCTTACACAGTGTGCCATGTACCATGGACCAGTCTACTCTATATAGACACTGCAGACACCACCTCACACAGTGTACCATGTACCATGGACCAGTCTACTCCCCATAGACACTGCAGACACCACCTCACACAGTGTGCCATGTACCATGGACCAGTCTACTCCCCATAGACACTGCAGACACCACCTCACACAGTGTACCATGTACCATGGATCAGTCTACTCCCCATAGACATTGCTGACATCGCCTCACAAAGTGTACCATGTACCATGGATCAGTCTACTCCCTATAAACACTGCAGACACCACCTCACACAGTGTACCATGTACCATGGACCGGTCTACTACCCATAGACACTGCAGACACCACCTCACACAGTGTACCATGTACCATGGAACAGTCTACTCCCCATAGACACTGCAGACACCACCTCACACAGTGTACCATGTACCATGGATCATTCTACTCCCCATAGACAATGCAGACACCACCTCACACAGTGTACCATGTACCATGGATCATTTACTCCCCATAGACACTGCAGACACCACCTCACACAGTGTACCATGTACCATGGACCAGTCTGCTCCCCATAGACACTGCAGACACCACCTCACACAGAGTGTCATGTACCGTGGACCAGTCTCTTCCATAGTGAAACTATTTAAAATCATCTCACACCAACAACCACTGTGTGTGTGTGTGTGTGTGTGTGTGTGTGTGTGTGTGTGTGTGTGTGTGTGTGTGTGTGTGTGTGTGTGTGTGTGTGACTGTGAATACATGATATCACGTAGTGCATCGTGTATTAGTGGAGTGCACTCCCTAGTGTCACTTTGTACATCACCTACACCTCGCACTGTGTACCAAGGAACAGTCTGCTTCATAGTGACGCTGTTTACATTATCTCACACAGTGCACTGAGTGCGAGGGAGCAGCCTACTTCATAGTGACGCTGTTTACATTATCTCACACAGTGCACTGAGTGCGAGGGGACGGTCTACTTCATAGTGACGCTGTTTACATTATCTCACACAGTGCACTGAGTGCGAGGGAGCAGTCTACTTCATAGTGACGCTGTTTACATTATCTCACACAGTGCACTGACTGCGAGGGGACGGTCTACTTCATAGTGACGCTGTTTACATTATCTCACACAGTGCACTGAGTGCGAGGGGACAGTCTACCTCATAGTGACATTGTTTACATTATCTCACACAGTGAACTAAGTGCGAGTGGACAGTCTACACACTAGCGACACTGCATACATCACTTCACATAGTGCACCATGTACCAGGGAAACATGTAGTCCCTGGTATGTCTTTATACAGCAATTTGCATAGTGGAGCATGTACCAGGGAACAATCCACTCCCTACTGCACTGTATACATCACCCCATACCATGCACCAGTGCCAGAGGAAGTCTGTTCCCTAATGACATTGTTGACATTACTTCAAACAGCAATATTAGCAGCAAAATATTGAACACGATTGTTAACAAGCGATTGCAAGAATGGGTAGATTAAAATGATATCACAGGCCAGTATCAGGCTGCTTTTAAGAAAGGATATTCAACCATTGACCACATGTTTACCTTGCTAGCTCTTGTTCAAAAACATTTTTCTTACAATCACAAATTGTATGTAGCATTTATACATTTTGAAACAGGCGTTTGATTCTATTAACAGACACATTGTTTGGCCCGTTTTGTGTAAACATTATATTAAAGGAAAGCTGTACAAATGTATTAGAAATGTCTATGATGTAGTTAAAGCAAGAGTTGGATGTGGTGCGAAATTGACAGACTGCATCAAATGTACAGCTGGACTAAGACAGGGATATGCGTGCAATCCAGTGTTATTTTCTTTATTTGTTATTGAGCAAGCAACTGAAGTGATCAGGAATGAAAATATGGCGCTATGATGTCTGTAGAGGCATTTGTATTGTTTATTCTGTCATTAGATGATGTTGTCATCTTAAAGAAATTCCTGAGTAGAGATGAGAACACCAAAGAATTCCACGTAAAACATCTAATGTTTTATATGATTTAGATCTCAGAGGTAAAGCAATTTGGGTGACTGAAGTGTGAACGTATTTGTTTGGATATGGTTTGAGTTTGTTTGGTACACTCAGGGGATTGGAAACGTTAATGATTTTATTCGTATATTTTGCCAACGGTCACTAGACTGTAGTTGGCAAAACTGGACTGAACATAATCAGACCAGCAGTAGCTATGACATGTATAGCCATTTTTGTGATACACCTGCTTTGAAGCGCTATCTATTATTGGATTTGAACCCACATTTGAAATACATAACCACAAGATTCCGGCTTGGAATCTCAGATTTAATGGTACATAGCTTTAGATACAGAACTGTCAGCAGAAGTGTTTTTACTTGTCCAGTGTGTAAGAAGCAGAAGCAAAATAGGTAGATTTTGTTTTCTCGCGAAAACTATATAAAACCTAAGTACCATCGACAACCCTCTTTGTTCAAACTTAGTCTACAAAAGTCTCACGACGTGAAAAATTTTCCACTTTTCCTGTCTAAGACATGAACGTCTAGAGAATTAACAACGTCTTAGGAATATAACACTTTTGTTGCTGTCCCTGTTCAGTTTCTACATGTTGTTATTGGTACTTGATCAGATTTATTTTCTGTGTGAATTTGTGCCCACTTACGTTTTTGATAAATTGTTTATAGGATGTCCGCGTACCCCTTCACAAGATGCCGTGGCCTATTGGGAATAAACTCATCTGACTCTCTCTCTCTCTCTCTCTCTCTCTCTCTCTCTCTCTCTCTCTCTCTCTCTCTCTCTCTCTCTCTCCACAACACATGTCCCAGTGAAAATGATACCATATGTATCATATTGCACGGTGCATTATGTTCTTGGGGAGAGTATACTGTGTGGTGACACTGTATGCATCACCGACACACGGCGCTATGTGCCATGGAACAGTCTACTTCGCAGTGACGCTGTATACATTATCGCACACTTGCACAGAGTGCCACAGAACAGTCTACTCCCTAGCGACAGTATATGTCACTTTACACAGTGCACCATATATCAGGGAACAGTCTACTCCCTAGTGACAGTATACGTCACTTCACACAGTGCACCATATACCAGGGAACAATATATTCCCTACTAACACAGCATACCTGATTTCACACATTGCTCTGTGCGCCAGAGAACAGTGTTTTCCCTAGTATCACTGTGTACATTAACTCACATAGTGCACCAGTACCAGGGGACAGTCGACTCTCTATTGACATTATTATATCATTTCACACAGTGGTGTCATGTACCCTAGACCAGTCTACTTTCTACTGTCACGGTATACACCTCAGACAGTGTACCGCGAACAAGGAAACCCTCTACGCTCTACTGACACAGTATACATTACCTCCTACCGTGCCCTGTGCCGTGGGGAAGTTTTGGAGTCTCATATTTCCCCAAAGTTTCTGAGGAAAAGAACAGCATCAGAAGAAACACCTTGGAATGGACTCGTTAAAGAGGTTGTTGACAGGCTAGCACTTGACACATCAGCACATTTTCTTATTCTTTTTTTTTTCTTTTTATGAGTATTTTTTAAATGTTAGCCAACATTCATTTTACCTGTGAATCAATGGCATTCGGGACCATCGTGACCGGTATGTACCTTGCAAAGCGTGGTCTCTCTTTGGGTTATCTTTATCTTATCAGTGGATTTCCAGAGCAGACTAAGTCAAAGGCAATCCTTTCTTTTCTCAACATAAAAACACACACATTCACACACACACACACACACACACACACACACACACACACACACACACACACACACACACATACACACAGACATAGACACAGACACACACAAACACACACACACACAGACACACACACACACACACACACACACACACACAGCACGCACGCACGCACACACGCACGCGCGCATGCACGCACGCACGCACGCACGCACGCACCCATACTCGCATGCAGGCGCACACACACACACACACACACACACACACACACACACACACACACACAGACGCACGCATACACGCACGCACGCACGCACGCTTGCACGCACGCACGCACGCACGCACGCACGCACACACACACACACACACACACACACACACACACACACACACACACACACACACACGAAAGCACGCATACGAATAAAGGAACACAGGCACGGATCACATACGGATGTACGCACGCACACACGCACGAATACACGCACACGCGTACACCAAAAATCACCTCAAACTGTGGTATGGACACGAAT